>WMED01001263.1:0-28459 GCA_019650415.1 Pipa parva
TTTTATTTACGATTTACACAACGTGCCAACTTTTCTGATTTTGGGGTTTGTAGTTGGTAGCTTTCGCAGTTTTTTGGGACTTTGCCTTCTTTATGTATTATGGTGATTAGTGCTTTTTGCATGTCACGTGTTAATGGTTTACCTTCCATGGTTGCTTGGAATAGTGTTGTCAAATGGGGTAGTAATTGATTTTTGAATCTTTTATAATAATTCATGGTGTATCCGTCAGTAGATTGCAATTCTAATTGGCCAGTTGGGATGTCAGTCACTGGTCAAGCCATGTACAACCCAAAAATACAGCAGTGGAACAAACAGGGGTGCAGCAAGTACATTATTCATCTGTTAAAAAAAGTAAAAAACAGATAATACATGCCATTTAGAAAATACTTAAAACAGTACCACAGCCACTTAAAGTATGTGGGGAGCTGGAGATCACTTCTGATTTGTACATTAACATTGTGACACTGACAAAATAAACTGTCAAATAAGGTCTATCAGCATTACTATGTTGTACCTGGTGGAGGCACTAATATAAGCTGGTAAAAGACAGAGAAGCAAATAAAAAATGTGTTACATTGGGGCTCTAATTGATATTTAGTCATCTGTGCATGATCCAGAAGCGCATGGCCTTGATCTTCATTGACTGTAGAATTTGATCTTCATTGACTGTAGAATTCTCAAACAGCAGATTCCCATAGCAAATCCACAACTGCGACAATTCTCTCTTTGTAAAGTCGCGACCGTGACAATTTCCATAGCAACAGCACTCGCACAAACCTAGCTCTCAGTACTTAGATAGTAAAACGCAATGCATCAATCATATAATGCTACTTTATTTATACTGAGAAATAAAGATTATTTTTAACCCAGGAGTGTCCTTGGAAGACAGCTTTTCTTTCTAAATAAAATATAATATGTATACAAGTAGCTATGTCTGTGCATTTCTCATCAGTGAACATTTAAATTGGGGGTTATCCACTAAAGTCCGAATTGTTGCATATAGGTGCGAATGCGCCAGATAAAGACAGTCGCAATAGGCTGCTACTGTCGCAGTCGTATCTTTATAATGAGAATATTGTCGCAGTCACAACTTTATTATGGGAAAATTGTCGCAATCTTAACTTTAAGAAATTGTTGCGACTTTACAATGGGGCGGATTTACTATGGGAATCCGTTGTTTGCAAATTCGACAGTCGAATTCGCACCTTAGTGAATAACCCTCTTAGAGGGGAATTCAGGATAGTCCAAAGTGAGGTGCGGAATGTTTGCCTCACTTCGGACTGACTGATATGCACTCGCTGATGTCCTGCACGCTGACACCAGTGAGCGCATTAAAGGGATTCCAGTCTCGGCAAGAGCAAAAGAGTTGCGTCGCCGAGACTGGAATCCCTTTAATGTGCTCGCTGATGTCCGCGTGCAGGACATCAGCGAGCGCAGATCAGTCAGTCTGAAGTGAGGAGAACACTCCGCACCTCACTTCGGACTATCCTGAATTATCCCCCTTAGATTGTAAGCTCTCATTTAGACTATAAGTTCTGCAGGGAAGGAACCTCCAACCTCTTGTGTCAACCTCAACCTATCACTTAAAGTGATGTATTCTTGTGATCTCATACTGTATTGTATAATGCATTTTTCCAATGCCTGTATTATATTTGTATTGCTGAATTGTACAGCGCTGTGTGTTTGTGTTGCTTTATAAATAAAATTATACATACATAGTGAAACAGTGACACGTAGCCTGGGTGTACCTGGTCTTAGTTTTTGCTATTTCATCCTTATAATTGTAGGTGGAACAGAGACTAAGATGCTCAATTCAAGCACTAAGATGGGTTAATAACAGCTTTCTAATGAGAGGTAAGAAAACAGTCTAATCTATGCACAGAAAGTCTGGCCTTACTATGCAATAATATGGAGCATTTTGCTATCCTTACATTGAAATCTCTCATAAGCATGGTTCGTTGTTCTACTGTCTCATGCTCTTTATTTATTTTTACTCATTCCCTCATAAATTTATGTCCGTCAGATTCCTTATTCTGACATTCTATAAATCAAGGATAATAATGTATAAGAACAATCTTTATACTCAAAAGAAAGAATGAACTTAACTGAAGTGAAAAGACAGCTCTGTAACACATTCTGTTCACAGAACCTCAGTTAGTATCAGACCTGACTATAAGCAGGAAAGACACGTGAACCCAGCCCATGACACAATGGAAAAACACGTAGCAATGAATGAATTAATCTGCCCTTTTTGCACTGAATATTATTGAATATAATTTTTCAGTGTGACACTAAATCATACTCCCTGTTTTTCCATAATGACTCTTCTATCACAAAGATCAATGTGTGTTCCTCAGAAATTGCAGGTTTCATCTTAACCAGGGGTCGGTAACCTATGGCTCTTGAGCCAGATATGGCTCTTTTGATGGCCATATCTGGCTCTTTCACTGTAATGAGTGGTGCAAGCACCGCTCATTACAATCTGCTGGCAAGTGCTGTAGAGAGAAAGCTCTCTCAGCAATTCCAGGTTGCTAGCCAATCCGGAGCTGCTGACGACACCGGCTTCCTTGTTGCTAGCCAATCAGGAACCGATGACATCACTGCAAGTCTGGATTGCTAGACAATCTGGAGCCGCTGACACCTATGTGACATCAGTGGCTCCAGATTCAAAAGGGCACGTATGTGGCTCCCTCAGCCCAAAAGATTGCCGACCCCTAATCTATACAGTCTAGGTTTGCTAAGCAGAGTCTCACTGGAAACCTACAAGTACTTGTTTTATTATTTTGTCTTTCATGGCAGTAGTGTATCCGCTACCATATCCATAACAAGAACTTAGGAGGATATACTACAGTACTGTTATTTCTGTCACAATCAAGGTATTTTTATCCTTTATAAGCAACACACAGTTTTGGTTGTGCCATTACAGGTATCATCCACAGTTTAATGATCAAGATAATTAACCATTAGAGAAATTCCTTCTTCTGCTGTGGTCTGAACTTTTGCCCTAGGCTGAATTTGACTCTATAGACTAAACACTATTTTTCATGGTTTATGGATTTCATCTACAACAGTGGTTCCTAACCTGGGGGTCGAATGATGATTTGTCAGGGGTTGCCTAAGGCCTCGTTGTCATGATGTAGCAAAGAAAATAATTAATGAATGGGATCGCTAAACTACGGGGAATTGTACAAAAGGGTCGCGGCAATAAAAAGGTTGAGAACCACTGATCTACAGGATTCATATGTAGGAAAATAGAGTAAACAGTGTGCTGAAAAATGTGGCAAAACCACTATTTAATGTGCCATAACGTTTTGGGCAGAAAGCAACACAAATATACACCATTATCAAAAACAGCACAACCCCCAAAAAAAGTCCACCAATGTGTGTCCATGTGAGAGTAAGGAATGCCCTCTGATTCAGGGCCTTCTTAACCCTTTAACTTCCATGATTTGAATGGAACTGCTAAAGAACAAGCCTTCCCAGGGTCTGGCTGAAACATGTATAACCCATCATACATTGCTTGTAAGTTGTACACGTTTTGTACACAGTTATATTAAACCTATCTCTATGAGAATTCCTGTTTACCTTCAGGACACCACCCACCTTCTTAAATATATATATGAAACTGGTACAATAGATGAGGTGTTTGGCTCTGTAGTATAGACATTCGGAGGCTCTACAGTTCGATCCCACAGGAGGAGAGAATCAAATGTATAGAAGATGCACTCTTAACCAATTTGTTACAATAATAGATGGTTTAAATATGGTATTACATAATAATTACTTCAGGTTTAATTGAAGATTCTATATAGCAGTGGGCATCGAGGAATGTATGGGCATACGAGTGAGGAATTGTAGAGAGGGGCAACAGAGTGAAGTGCCTTAAATGTCTAAAGGAGAACACTGTAATTGACTTGTTTGCTTACAGGGAGCCAAGGAGCAGAGAGACACTGGGAGAAAGACTGGAGCAGGGAGAGGTGGGAAGCTGGAAGGCCAGATAGAAGAAGTTTGCATTAGTCCAAATGGAATAGGATAAGAACATGTATGAGGGTGTTAGCAGTGGAGCGAAAGAGAAAGGGGCGGATCTTGGCAATGTTGCAAAATAAAAATCAACTGGTCAAGCCGAGCTGAATCAAAAGTCACCCCAAAACAACATACAGAGGTTACAGGGTTGATGATCGCATCATCCACTAGAATTGAAAAGGTAGGAGCGGGTCCAGGTTTGGGTGGAAAGATAATTCCACAAGGAGATAGCCAGGAGACAGCTGGAAATTTGAGTCTGTTTCAGGTGTTAGTACAGGAGCAGATAAGTAAATTTGGGTATCATCTGCATACAAGTGATACTGAAGACCAAATGAATTGATATGTACAGGGAGAATAAGAGAGGGGGTCAAGGACAGAGCAGCCTCACCCTAAGTGGCACAGGACAAGAAGTGCCATTAGCATGGAAAACAAAAAAGGAACGTTCAGAAAGATAGGCCAACCAAGATGCAGCTTGATTACGAACCCCAAGCCCATGGAGAATTTGAGTAAGAAGGGAGTGATCAACAGTGTCAAAAGCAGAGGAAAGGTCTAGGAAAATTAGAACAGAAAAGTGACTCTTGGCTTTGGCGAAATGGAGATCATTTCCAAGTTTATAAAAAGCAGTCTCCGTAGTTTCCTGGCCTAAAACCAAACTGCAGAGAGTAGAGCAGATGGTGTGCATGTAGATAGTTAGTAGGTGGGTAAAGCCAAGACTTTCTAGACGTTCAGAAGCTAGAGGTAAGAGAGACAGGATGGTTGTTATTGAGACATGCAGAGTCCAGTATAGCTTTTTAAAGAATGGGTTTAATACAGGCCAGAGAATAGGGAAGAGTTGAACAGGTGCGTTAGGGCAGGCACAAGGACAGAATCACAGCACTTCATTAAAGAAGGCATGGGGTCAAGCATGTAGCAACACGGCAGGAAGAGAGAAGTTGGGAAACTTCAGACTGAGTAGCAAGAGAAAAAGAATTCAGAAACTCAGATGGAGATGTAGGTAGAATAATGTCTGTGTCGTTAGGAAGAAAAGCAATCTGGTTGCAGATATCAATTTTATTTATAAAGAAGTTAGCAAAATCTTGTGCGAGCATGAGGGGGGTTTGCATGCTTGAAGGCAAGGTACATAAAAGGGTGTTGAAAATGGAAAACAGATGACGGGGATTTGATTTTTTCTGGTTAATTTAAGTTCTGTAATGAAATTGTTTGGCTAGAGAAAGAGAGGAGTTAAAGCACATGAGCAAAATCCTATAATGCAGAAAGTCTTCCTGGTAACCAGATTTCCTCCACATATGTTCTGCACAATGCGTGCAGGATCTCAGTGGTTTCAGTTTGTCTGTACCCTCATATGGCATTTTATTTCAGTGTTTCAATGTGGCTAAGCCTCAGTGTCACAGCTGTTTTAGCTAACTGTGCTCCTGTGTGGAGTGCCGCTGTCAAGCTACCACTAAGTAGGTTAGTTAGCTGAGCTAGTTTTCCCTATGTTAGGTTTGCCCAGTGATTAAAAAATAGCAAATATATTTTTCTCATTGGAAAGGAGATGGGAAAGGGGAAAACAGAGGTTCCAGGGCTTGTGGCATCATTCAGCAGAAGGACTAAATTAGGCCCTGTAAGGTGGAAGGAGAAATGGGTTAGGCTGAAACTGGCATTTGCTGCCATGCAGCTTATTTAGGTTGAGGCAGAGTGTGAAGATAATTTATTTAAAGACAGAAAAAGATGGTGAATCAAGCATGAACACTGACTTGACAATCAGCCTCTGTCTCCCAGGATTATTGGGTCCTGTGCTACTGTATCAAAAAACCCTGTAATAATTTTCCATTGATCTTGTCTAATAAAGGGAAGGTAATTTGATTCAGCAGACTCCTTACGCCTTGCTTTAGCATTCTCTAGGGAAATACCCACACTTAATATAACATTACATAGTCCCCTATGCAAGATAATGTCCTGAACTTTTAAAAGTATTTAAATTAACCAAGGAGTTCTGTGAGTAAGTAATACTGTTTTTATATTATTTACCAAACTCTAACTTGACTAATGTATGTTTTACAGTAGCGGATGTGTATGAGATTATTAAGTTAATATATGTATTTATATAATGAATTGTCTTTTCTTCCCCAGAGAACAATGCATGTGTTCCAAGAACATCCAATCAATTTCTGCTGACCTAATGGAGACCTATCTGTGTCATACATATGTAACATCATATAAAATAGTACAATTGACTTATTATTTACCCAATCTCTCAATAAAGAATGTGTATATAATAACAGTAAAAATATACTATGATAGAGTACAAAGTGTGAACATGACCAATCAATAGTACTTTTTGCTTTTCTGTGTAGGATGAGCAGATTATCATTCAGGCAGTTAATTTTTTTTCATTACAAATAAGTAAATGAGAAACCAAAACATGCAACATTCGGCAAGTTTAATTAATGCAAAACACATAAGTAATAGATTAATGAATTTGGTGCATTTTAGCTTGTTGGCCCAATACAAGCATCCCTGTTCAGCCTAAGGAATCCGCTGACATTCTTGATTTTTGTGAGTTTTATCAGATGTCATTTGATCGCATCTAACAAAAGCTTGCAAGAAATACGTTGATGGGAAAAAATCTAAGCAAAGCAATTAGCAACAAATAAATAAATTAAATCCTAGGCCAAAATTTATTAAACTCTGAAAAGCTCGTTTTTGCTTTTCCGAGTTTATTAATCAGGTGAACACCCAGAAGTTTCTCAAAGTAAGTATCATGAGATTTGTTTCAATCGATACTTACCGAGAGAAACTTTTTCCACTGAACATATCCATGGAAAGGGTAGCTTTTCTACACTAATGTAAAGTATTACATTAGTGTAGTATAGTAATACTTTACATTAGTGTAGTATGGCTACCCTTTCCATGGAAACATTCAATGAAAAAAGTTTCTCTCGGTAAGTATCGATAGAAACAAATCTCGTTATACTTACCTCGAGAAACTACTGGATGTTCGCCTAATCAAACTCGAAAAAGCCGGAATGGGCTTTTCAGAGTTTAATAAATTTTGCCTAGGGGGGATATTTATTTAAAAAAAAAAAAAAAAATCATCATCTATTTGCATGGATTCCACCTATTTAAGAAGTTGTATAAAGCTAATTACATCAGTCAAAGTCTTAGCGTAAACAAGGGGTTGGCAAACTTCCATGGTGAGGGAGCCATTTCGCTACCTCCTCCAGCAGAGACAGCTATTTTGTGAGCCGCAGAGAGGGAGGAGCAATCAGAAGAGCCATCATGGGCGGTGCTTCGGAGGAGCGCTCCGAGCCACAAGAAGGTGGATAAAGAGCCGGCACTTTGCGAGTTACCAGTTTATTGTGCCTTCACCAAGTAACATTTTGGGGTTACACGGGGAATGTAACGGGGAATGTAACCTGAAAACATTGTGCATCACCTATAAACTAGTTTTTACCATTGTGTGCAGCAGTCTTGTTTGGTTAGAAAATATTTTAGGTTTGGTTCTACTTGGGTACATTGCTGCACTCCTGTCTTACCTTTGTAATATTTTGGCAGCAGGATCCTGGGTTTATGTTGGTTTTGATCCATAGGTTGTGCTAAATGTAGTTAATTGTTTTACAGCTGCAAATCATAACACAGATGCACTGCACAATCTGTAATCCCGATATATATTTAAACCTAATCTTTCAGCTATGCTTTGCATTGACTGGCCCTAATCTGGCTTCTTTGGATAGCAATATAGTTTTATGTAAACCATCCTGGTTTTGAATTCCTTTATTTCCTAATTTTGTCTGCTGCTTCCAGTACAGACAATATTATATATGTTCTCTTACATCTCAGATTAACTAATTTTGCTTTCTGAGGCATCTGTGCTTATACTTACCTTAATGGAATAGCAAATTAAGAGAGATAATAAACTGCCTTCCTAAATAAATACACTTAAGATATGTTGCTCAATCCTTTAGTATTTTAATTAAGAGTTTGAACTCAATTTTTCTGAATTTAAACATCAAAATTCTTAACACTCCTTTTTAATAGAAAATGTATATTAAGCTATTTATACTGCAAATTAATAAACCTATTTTTTTCCAGAAAAAAACTCTGAATAATGAATCAGATGAGTCCAACCTTTGAAAACCCTGAAAATAAGCCTAAAGGCATCAAAACTCAGGCCATTTTTCCAAAGTACAGGATTCGATCCACTGATCCCAAATACAAGCTTGTCCTTTATAGGGAATTGCTGTGGAAATGCAAGCTATTCTATATGCTTGATTCACAACTTTTTCTTCTTTGAGATCAAACAGAAAGTAGTTCCAGCAACGCTCATTGCCTTGCACGACCATGTAGCTTAGAAGACTTAGGTGTATACAGCACCAGCATGCTCTTAAAAGTCAGTTAAGTTAACTAAATAATCAAATTTCTCTTGGACAGTGGTTGTATGGCAATTAAGACAAAATTGACAAGACATGTTATTAAAAAAATGCAAATGCAAACTGTCTAGGAAACCACTAGAAACAACATACTAGAAACAATTTTAACTTTACATACTTTAGTGGCATTCTCTTTAAATTATCTTTGGGGGCAGATACTAGATAGATTGCACTAAATATGTATTAGGTGTATGACCATAGCATTTGCATATTGTGTACAAATGCAAAAAAAATATTACAGCAAACTAAAGAATAACAGTTTACTAGTCAAAGAGTAATTCAGATCAACTGGACAAGATGCTTGGCCAGATTATGTATATAATTGTGAAAGAGTCATGCATCCATCTGCATATTTTAAACAATGTATGTACAGGAACCGGTGAGGGTACAAAAAAACTACAGTGATTGCAAAAAAAAATAAATCAGGTCCTATAACCATGTTTAACAAGTATAAGCACATATTTATCTTGCTTTGAGTCTTCCCAGAGTTGGGGCAAAGTAAACCTGTCTTTCAGTGGCACCTTTTGGTACAATCATTCATGCACCATACTAAACTTCTGTAAGATTAAACAGATTTTAGGACTTAAATATTAATAAAGGTTTTACCATTTGTATTTTATTAATTCATCTGAGAAATGACAAGATTTGCATAGAAAAAAATGTGCTCTCTCAAATAGGGAAAATAATGACTGTGTATTATTTCCTACATGCATAACAAACCACACCTTCATGCTATAGGGAAATGCAGTGGTACAACATAGAACAGAACACAAGTACTTTTGGAACTTATCTACTCCACAAAGCAAAATAGTGCTTTATTTTACATCTCTTTGTAAAGAATCACAGAACAAAAAAAAAAATCCATCAATGAATATTAAGTGGAACAAGGAGGTACAAAACATAAATCTGCCTTTCTGGCAAATGCAAAAGGCAGGGCATACTTCTGCATAAAGGAAGCACTGTCCCAAATTAAAAATATTTAATTACTGCTTCTCGCATTTACTTCAGAAAAGTGTAGGCCTCAAAAAAGGTTGAAGAGGGACTTACAGGATCAGGCTGCTGCATTCCTCCCTACAAAATTAGTGCTGTAGCAGAATGAATGGAATTTTTTTTACAAAATACAGCAAGACGTGCATACAAGACTCTCCACTTCTGACTCTTCAAAGTTACTGCTTTTGCTGTACAGCCTCTTTCCGTGCAGCATCTTGGAGTAGCTGAGTGTCCACTTCATCTGCAGGGAGCTGCACATAGCGGACAACAGACCCACGGATGAAACAATTTTTCACAGACAGCTGTGAAAAATAAATAAAAAAATATAATATATATCAGCCATAAAGGGGTAAGAAAAAGCAAAAAGCATGACAGAAGCCTAGTTTAACAGGATTTACAGAAAATATAGGACAGAAAACAACTTACCATATGTGGATATTTTTCTGGGTCTGTTACACTGATATCAGTCAACTTAATATTCAAATACTAAAAGTCGAAAGAGATAAAAGATTTTTAGACAAAAAAATAAATCACCATTTAGAAAAAAAAAACAACTAGTTTTGTGAAGCAAATGAGCTAAACATTAACATCTGGTTCTTTCCAGCTAACCTAGACAACCTACTTTACCCAAATCCCTAAGAAGTACAGGGTAAGCAAGCACACTAATGTTAGTCCAAAGACGCCTAGCTACATGTGAAATTTTACAGCAATCAATCTTCACTGTTGTTGCACTGGTGCACATTAATGCTACAACAACCGCTATATGTATTAGGTAAATTATTTCTAATGGAAACCTTTTTAGGATGAAGTTCCCTTTTTTGTGGCAAGCTGCTTCTGCTGAAGTCAATAAATGTGGTTTGGTCAAAAGAAAAAGGTGTTAAATGTATTTCTGTCTTAAAAATATTAGTTGTTCTATGACTTACCTGATCAACAGAGTGTAGGGTACCACAAATGCTGAAAGACATTAGATAACATTAATATATGTTTAGTAATAGCATGGGAAAAATACAATTTAATATCATGAACAAAATTAAAGGAAAGCCTAAAAAAGCAATATACAAGATTATGGTCCTTATTGACTAAAGCATGAATTCACCTATCAAATAGAAGTAGTCATGCAAATTGATGTGAATCAATGGGGGAATATCTTAATATTTATCTTTAATATTTGAGGGCAATAGGGGGGTTTGGGGGCCGTGTGTAGGTTCTATGAACACTTTATAATACATTGCCCTGTAGAGTTGTGCAGCGCGTGCTGCTGGCTGCCATTGCGCAGCCAAATAAGAAGTAGAAACCGGGAGCGCTGATCACATGTGCTCCCGGTTTCCTATTGGCTCATGTGATTGACTGGGTCACATGAGACCTCTCCACACAACAGAGGGAGTCAGGCAGGACTCCATCTTTGGTAATTCAAGCGCTCCATTGGTGAAAAAAAGCCTGGTGGAGTGCTGGACCCCTTAACTATCAGCCATGTAGTTTTCACAAAGCTGGTATTTAACTGCAGGAGACGCAGCCATGTGAAAACTACAAGGCTGGTAACAAATGGGTTAATTCTCTCTGGCTTTAGTTTCCTTTTAAAGATTCAATCAGAGATAAGCCACATTTTTTTTTGCCCATTTTCACAGCAGTTTTTTTTTTAATTTTTACAATATACAGAAAAAAATAATTAGATGTATTTAAATAT
This sequence comes from Pipa parva, assembly GCA_019650415.1. NCBI lineage: Eukaryota > Metazoa > Chordata > Amphibia > Anura > Pipidae > Pipa > Pipa parva. The sequence goes on from WMED01001263.1 coordinate 11,110, forward strand.
CTTCATTTTTTTCCTTATTGCCCTGACTTAGAAGTAGGGTTGCTTCAAGATTGGAGAAAGCCCTTTAACATGTAACCATGCACATTTTTGTGGCTAAAAGCTTATCAACACGAAACAAAGGTGCTGAGAATTTTCTTTCGCCAATTTAATCACGAACACTGAAAATGATAACAATGATCGGGTCAGGATTTAAGACATCCCCCAGATTGATTAAGAATTTTTACTCCCTGTGCATTGGATGAGTAAAACTAACAGACAGGACTGCTAATCAAACAAAGTAAAAAACATTTGTGAGCATCATCCTCCTCACCTCAGGTCATTCTTCAGCTCCACCACCACATCCTTACCTACTAGGGACTTGAAAAAGGAGTAAAAAAGCTGAAAAGGTAAAAAAAAAAAGACATATTTTAGCCTTTACACATTTACCAACACTACCTCACCTCATTCAGCTGCTCCCTATTAGTAGTTTCTATTGTTTTCTTCACATAAAGGTAAAGGTAAGTAAAAGGACGCTCCACAGTTCTAATTTCACATTTGAATTCGTTCAGTTCCACGTATAATAAACCAAGGATACAGCTCCGCATTGGAAAACAGCACATTTCGTTTTTCCCGCCCTTACCATTGTTATTGACGTCACGACCAGAAACCCCCGTATAAGGAACTACACTGAGAAGATCGCAGCAACTGGCCGCTTCTATCAACCTTAATCACCGCCGCTAGACAAAACGAGAACCGAACGAAAAAATCTAATTCATCTGTCCCCACAGCAGTTTCATGACATCTCGCGAGAACTAAACTCTCCTTCCGTTAATATCGCGTCATAGTCGCAGGCTGATGACACCGCACCTCAGCCGCTTGAGCTTCCGTGTTGTAATTTAGGTCCTGCTTTGTGTTTTACTGTGAGGTAGACTATCTCAGGTAGTATTGTCTTTTTGATCATCTGTGGGAGATATTACAGAAGCGTTTGCATATTATCAGAAATGTGAATGGAAAACTTCTAAGACCAGCGACATTGCCTCCTTTTTAAAGGGGAAGTATGACCTGTATGTATTTCTGCAATAAAAATATGTTGGATTTATATTCAGATCCTAGCTATTGTAATAGAATAGAAACAGAATTGCTATGCTTTGTAAGGTTTAAAGCGTCAACATGTTCCACAGTCTAGTTTATTATATTAGAATATACAGACTGTGTAATACAAGAGCCAAAAACATGAACTTATCAGTTGCCTACCATATTGTAAATTTGGGGGTCTCAAAGGGAACATTAAATCAAAGTTTGCTGTCCTACACTCTTGCATACATACATTTATTGTTTATTCATGGTGACCATATGAATTATTACACATTTAAATAATGAATCAGCCACAGTAGCATAACTAGATCCCATGGGACCCTGGTGACAAACCCCCTCAGTGTTACAGCAGTCTTTTACACAGGAGAGCTGGGGATAGGAGGGTGTGCTCACTATGACAGCAGAAGTGGCAGAACTCTAACTGACTGTTAAAGTTGCCTATCCCCAGCCCTGTGCACAGCAACAAAGGGGTTCCAGGAGTCACGCCGGACCTCTGGGAGAAATGTAATCGTACACCTTTACACATAGGTACCATTATTGAAATTCAGCAATGTTAGCATATTTCTGACATACATACTTGGTGGACCTATACAGCAGCCCAGCAATAATGGCAAATTATAGCAGGCGCTTTACTTGGGACCTTTGGGCTCTAGACTTTAGGATACATTTTTTTGCATTCCTCATTTACAGTGGGTTCAGAAAGTATTAATACCCCTTTAAAATTTTCACTCTTTGTTTCATTGCAGCATTTGGTAAGATCTAAAAAGTACATTTTTTAGCTCATTTATGTACACTCTGTACCCCATTTTGAAAGAAAAAAAATAGTAATGTAGATATTTTTGCAAATTTATAAAACGAGAAAAACTGAAATATCACATGGTCATAAGTATTCAGAACCTTTGCTGTGACACTCATATTTAAATCACATGCTGTCCATTTCCTTCTAATCTTCCTTGAGATGGATCTAACTCCTTAATTGGAGTCTAGCTGTGTTTAATTAAACTGATTGGACTTGATTTGGAAAGGCACACACCTGTCTATATAAGACCTCATAGCTCAGAAACAGAATTGTGGCAAGGCACAGATATGGCCAAGGTTACAAAAGAATTTCTGCAGCACTCAAGGTTCCTAAAAGTACAGCGGCCTTCATAATCCTTAAATGGAAGAAGTTTGGGATGACCACAATTCTAACTCGACCTGGCCGTCCAACCAAACTAAGCAATCGTGGGAGAAGAGCCTTTGTGAGAGAGGTAAAGAAGAACCCCAAGATCACTGTGGCTGAGCTCCAAAGATGCAGTAGGGAGATGGGAAAAAAAAACACCCTTATAGCATGATGCTGCCACCACCCTGTTTCACTGTTGGAATTGTATTTGGCAGGTGATGAGCAGTGTCTGGTTTTCTCCACACATACCACTTAGAATTAACACCAAAAATCTTCATCTCATCAGACCAGAGAATCTTATTTCTCATAATCTGGGAGTCCTTCATGTGTTGTTTTGCAAACTGTATGCAGGCTTTCATATGTCTTCCACTGAGGAGAGGCTTCCGTTGGCACACTCTGCCATACAGCCCCAGCTGGTGGAAGGCTGCAATGATAGTTGACTTTGTGGAACTTTCTCCCATCTTCCTACTGCATCTCTGGAGCTCAGCTGCAGTGATCTTGGTGTTCTTCTTTACCTCTATTACCAAAGCTCCTCTTCCATTTAAGGATTATGGAGGCCACTGTGCTCTTAGGAACCTTGAGTACCGCAGAAATTCTTTTGTAACCTTGGCCAGATCTGTGCCTTGCCACAATTCTGTCTCTGACCTCCTTGGGAAGTTCCATAGACCTCATGATTCTCATGTGCTCTGACATGCGCTGTGAGGTCTTGTATAAACAGGTGTGTGCCTTTCCTAATCAAGTCCAATCAGTTTAATTAAAAACAGCTGGACTCCAATGAAGGAGTAGAACCATCTTGAGGATCAGAAGGAAATGGACAGCCTCTGAGTTAAATATGAGTATCACAGCAAAGGGTCTGAATACTTATGACCATGTGATATTTCAGTTTTTCTTGTTTACTAAATTTGCAAAAATATCTACATTTCTGTTTTTTTCTTTTCTTTCAAGATTGGGTACAGAGTGTACATTAATGAGAAAAAAATGAACTTTTTTGATCTTACAAAATGGCTGCAATGAAAGAGTGAAAAATTTAAAGGGGTCTGAATACTTTCCGTACCGACTGTAAGTATGCCCATCAGAGCAACATGAACCAAAATTTAACATACACTTTCTAATCATATTTGTATGGCATCCAGATCCCTATTCAAACAGTAGAAAAAACAGAGGATGTCCAGATATCCAAAGTGAACAACATTTCAGGGGGACTGAACCTCCCTTCATCAGGTTAACAAAACACAAGTAGTGGGGGTGTATATAAAGTGTATATCAATTAGAGACATCAAGGTTTGCATGAGTAATTGTGCATCAAATTACTTGCCTAGTAAAAGAGTGTACTAGGAGGACCTCTACTGGTGCAAAGTGGAAAGGTTTTCAATACTGAAAGTATAAATAATGTTGGAATGTATTTTTTATATTGTATTTTATTCATTTATATAGCAATATATTAGTGCTTTACAGAGATTCATAATTCACTTCAGTTCCTGCCCCATGGAGCTTACAATCTAGTTTCCCTATTCAGTTACACAGACAGACACAGATGTATGTTTTTGTATTGTGGAAGGAAACTGGAGTGCCCAGAGAAAACCCATGCAGGAACAGTGAGAACATAAATTTGGGGGTTATTCACTAAGGTGTGAATTCGACTGTCAAATTCTCAAACAGCGGATTCCCATAGCAAATCCACTACAATTTCCCCATTGTAAAGTCACGACAATTTTTTAATGTTAATATTGCGACAATATTCTTATAAAGACGTGATTGCGACAGTAGCAGCCTATTGTGACTGTCTGTATCTGGCGAATTCGCACCTATCCGCAACAATTCAGACTTTAGTGATTAACCATCACAAACTCCATGCAGATGAAGTCCAGGGTGGAACTAAACCCAGAGCCCAGCGGTGCTAACCACCAAGCAACCACACTGCCAAAGCCACTGCACTGGAATGAAATTAAGTTAACATATGAGGTGTTATTATTTTTAATTTGTTCATGTGACCATATACATATACATGTGTATAATGTGAATGAAACATAAGTCGTACATGAATAAAATTAAATTATATCGATACATGTGAAAGTATATAATAAACAAGCGATATCAAAGTAGAATATTCTGTACATTATTATTATAGTATAAGTAGAAACAAGCTAAATATTACTTAATTGATAAAACTAAAGCAATTTGATTATTAATGGCAGTCAATTAGAATGGATAATGCCTTGCACAGCATGAATAACAAAAAAGATTAAAAACATATTCATATCAGATAACAATATTTTACAGTATTTTCAAGTCCTCAAAGTTATTAAAGGCACAAATGTGATCTGAAATTGAAAGGATAGGAAATATAATTCACAAAAAGCTTTTGAAATTGATGTCTTCATTTAAGCCTCTTGGCGATATTGTGTCTAACTTGAAGATCCAATATGTATGTATATACTGTATAATGTATGTATAATCTTATTTATAAAGCGCCACAAATTTACACAGCGCTGTACAATTCAGCAATACAAATATAATGGGAAAAGTGCATTACACATTACAAGTAAGTAACTTGCAAGCATAAAATCAGTTTAAGTGCCAGGGTGTGATTGACAATATAACTCTTTTTGAAGAAGTGTCCTAGTTGAGACATTTTCTAGTACTACCCACCTTAACTGTGATATGTGATGTTTAAATTCCTTGAAATGTTAGCTTACTGTGATAGACTCGGTTTGATTGTGCATGTGACTCCTGTGTTCAGTGAGTCTGATTTTAATACTCCTACTAGTCTGACCTATATATCCAAGTCCACAGGGGCATTTTAAAAGATATATAACATTATCAGTGTTACTTGTAAAATAGCCTCTGACTTGGATATTATATCCTTGTGATGGATGTTTAATGGTTTAATAGAATACTTCCATCCTGCCCTGAGCTGTGTTTATGTTACCTTCTCATGATATCTTATTAATTCATATATGTTTAAGAATTAATTGAATATATGTATTGCACAAAAATAAATTTATCTATAGAATAATGTATATTGCAGTGTCCCTTTAAGCTGAAACATTATCCTTTCAATTTTGACCATAGAATATTTCCATCGCTAAATGTACTGCTGCTCTAAGTTATATGTTTATATAGTGTACCTATGATAATCAGGTCTGGTTCTACCGATGGACAATGTGGGCGACGGCCCAGGGCGCAATCTATCTGAGGGGCGCTATCGCCCATCGCTAAACTTGACCTCCCCGCGCCCTCCACCCCGCGCTCTCCACTCACCTCCAACAGCGTTACAACAATGCACCTCCTCTAATGAGGTAAGTTGAATGCGACAGCACTCCTTGCTGCTTCGGGTCTTGTCCACTGTATTCGGCAGCTGCCGGCAAGACCCGAACATCTAAGGAGCGCCTTCGCATTCAGTTTACCTCAATAGAGGAGGTGCGTCACTGGAACGCTGTTGGAAGTGAGTGGGGGGCAAGGGGCAAGGGGGGCGGCGCAGAGCAGGGGGGTTTTGCGAGGCGGGGGGGGGGGGACCCAGGGCACCAATAGGGCCAGGACCGCCCCTGATGATAACCAGTATGTATTTGGTACTTAGAGTTAAATTCAGAGCTTTTTATGAGGTTTTAAATATATTCCAAATGAAAATGCTTTTGTTTTATTATTGTGCTGCTTGCATATGCCCACCGCTCTAAATTGGGTGAAATTTATTAAACTTGTCACCTATTCACCAAGCATTCGAGTCTATCGCAGTAGTGAATTCAACAAGGCATATTGTGTCACATTAGCTAGTTTTATTTAACCAGATTAACGTGGGGGCTACTGTCTGACTGACACACTATGAAAGAAACAGCTACTGACTCCTCCATGTCTTTGCTATGGGAATCCTTTGTATAGTGAATAAGGAATAGAGAATTCACAACTATCGGAATGTAGTGACCCGAAGTGATGATAATTCACTTTGACAGTCGAATTCTCACTTTGATGAATAAGCCACAAAATTAGAGAGAAAGCAGTAAAATTAATGAATTTAGCTTCTTTCCCTCCAACCATTAGAAATCATGGCAATTCATACCCCTTTTTATTAGAATTATTTCTAATATAGCCTAAAGTCTCCAGTACTGCACATACCCTATATTCACCTTCCCCATCTTAATTTGGTACTACGTTTGTATGATGAAGTTAGGGTTTTTGATATACCTCTTAAAGTCATCTTTTTTTTACTAGATATTTGCTATTCTGAGTGTGCATATTCTTATAAAAGAAATCTGTACACTGTTGTCTACTCACTGAAGCTTTCCCGCCATTCATTAGCATATGTGGCACCTACAATTATTTTTTTCAAGATGCATGATTAACACATTTATATTTAGCAAATCTGCCTAGTACCATCCCATACACTTAGGTATTATTCTCTGAAAGCCAGCTGATGAAGCACCTATCATTTAATTTTTTTTTTTCTTATTTAAAGGTTGTCTAGATTTTTGAGCCCCTAAATAGAAAGAACTGGAAATAATATGAGTAGAATTCTGGTGTCAATATGCAAACTAAACAATAAAATTGTTATATTTTGATGTATGTTTGTTATGTGATCAGCGCTCCCGGTCTCACTTTCTCATTCGGCTGCACGCAATGGCAGCCACAGCCGAATGAGGAATAACCACTGCCGATCTCTGCTAAAGGGGGTAAGATGAAGTCTCCCACCAACCCATATAATAAAAATTGGCTCATGTGACTGATCGGGTCACATGAGCCCTCCTCAGACCACGGAGGGAGTCAGACAAGACTTCCCCCTTGGTAATTGCAGCACTCCCCACGGCACACTGGTTGAAAAACACTGCTTTAATGGAATCAACCATTACAGCTTCTTCAGGCAGTTTCATAACCTCACTGTTCTTACAGTAAAGAACATTCTATGCTGGTGCATTGTTATTCTTATAGATCTTGGCATAAATAGATTGAAGGAGAGATCTCTGTACTGACCCCTGATATATTTATATATGGTTATTAGGTCACTTCTTAATCTTATTTTTTCTATATTAAACAAACCCAATTTTTATAATCTTACTTTTATTACTTTACTAGCTTGCCTTTGAACCTGCTCAAGTTCAACTAAATCTTTCTTGTAAACTAGTGCTCAAAACTACACACAATATTCCATGTATGGTCTGACAAGTGATTTGTAAAGCAGTATAATTCTATTCTGGTCATGTGCATCTATGCCTCTTTTTATGCACCCCATGAACCTATTTGCTTTGGCAGCTGCTACTTGACAGTGGTTGCTACAGTTAAGTTTATTGTCAACTAAAATTCCCAAATCCTTTTGAATGTCTGTTTTGCCCAGTGTTTGCCCATTTAGAAAATAATCTTGACTTGAATTTTCCCTTGTATTAACTACTTTACACATTTTAGTATCATCTTCAAATATTACAATTTTACTATGTAATCCCTTAACAAGGTCATTTATAAATATATTGAAACAAAGAATTTCCAAAACTGATCCCTGAGGTACTCCACTATTAAAAGAAACCCAAAGCGAGTATGTACCATTAATAACCACCCTCTGTTTTCTATCACTGAACCAGTTACTAACTCGCTTACACACATTTTCCCTCAGTCCAAGCATTCTCATATTATGTACCAGCCCTTTCTGCTGCACAGTATCAAATGCTTTGGAAAAATCAAGGTATATGACATCCCGTGTCTCCCCCGTGTGAGCCTAAAAACTATAGATCTGTAAGTCTAACTCAAAGAAATGCATAACTTCATATCAGCATGGGTTTATGAGGGATCAATCCTACCAAACAAATCTAATTAGATTTTATGAGGTGGTGAATTAAAGACTGGGGCAGGGGTAGGTAGGGTAGGCAGCTGCCTAGAGTGCTGATGGAGGGGGGTGCTGTCTTTGTGTTTGCCCACCTCCTTTTCCTTGGTCCTGCTTACCTTTTACCTGGCCTGTGTATCTTTTATAGTACTTAGCACTACAGCAATCCTCTCCTCAGTGCTGCCTTTAACTTCCTATGATCCGTTCACAGGAAGTAAAAGGTAGCGCTGGCTTTAGAATCACTGTAGTGTTAAGCACTATAAAAGACAGAGCCAGGCCAGGGAAGGGGTAAGCAGAGACTGAAAAGAAGGGAGGATGAACACCAAGAATTGCACCCCCTCCTTCAAAGGGCATGGAGTATGGAGAGAGGGGGGTCCTGTGGGGACAGCACAGAATGGAGAATGGGTAGAAGTTGTTGGACAGCATAGTATGGGGGAATGTAGGGTGTTGTGGGGCAGCTCAGTATGGCAAAAGGTGGAGTTGGATCAGCACAGTATCTAGAAAGTGAAGGTTAGGGCACCACAATATGGAAAAAGGGTGGGTGAGAGAAAGGAACTTGAAAATTTCAGAGCTGCATACTACCTTGTATCACTTTACCTGCTGTGCTCTAGTGCACTGTATGGAGGTACTGCTGCACTGTATGGGACACAATGGAGGGGAGACTGCTGATGGGGGGAGCACATTTTTACATTGTTGCCTAGGGTGCCATTAAACTTTGTTCTAGCACTGCCCACATTGTCACCCCCTTTTGAATATAGATACCACATTTGCTATACACCAGTCCTGTGGAACAGTCCCTGTCATTGTAGAGTCCCTGAATACTAAAAATAATGGTCTGTCTACAACTGTACTTAATTCCCTTAAGACCCCAGGGTGTATATTGTTTGGACCTGGTGATTTGTCTATTTTATTCATGTTAAGACACGGTGCATTACTTTATCCTGGGTTAGACAGGTAACATTTAAAGGAGCACTATAATGCTGATATAAATGCACACATACATATAAATCTCCTTTATACCAAGCCAATTTCTGACACAAATAGTTAAAAAAAAAAAAAAACGTTTAGGGAACACATAATACTTGCAGTTTGCTTCCCTTAATTAGGTTTTGTAAGAGCTGACATTTTCCTCCCCTCGCTCCCCCTCCTCTTTCTGTTCTGCAAGTCAGACAACATGAGAAGAAAAAGCTGCCTGACTGCAGTGTTAAAGGGGACCTAAAGGTCTAAAACAAGATAGACTTATTATAAACCTTACCAGTTATAGTGTTGATTTGCTACAATCACAGCATGAGCTGTGCTGTAATTAGCCAGCACCTGATGATTCTTCACAGTGTGCTGGCCAACAGAGAAGCCAGCGCTGAAGCTCCTACCTCTTGTTTCACCGGCCTGACACATCACGCTCATTGCGGGAAGCGTTCTCATTGGCCCCTGAAATGAACATGATGATGTTTCATCCATTTATCACCAACGGTGAAACAAGTCAGGAGTGTCAAGCGCAGAGAGCGGACCTTCTATACCACCACGGGGTTTGGCGTAGGTACACTGCGAGGCGCGGAGTCTAAGAGGCCCCTGGTCTTCACCTTTAATCTCCGCTAGGAGGTACTGGAGTTTGCTGCAAGAGACCCCCAGATCGCGGCCCCTGAGCGTACCCCCCTAGGTTGGTAGCTAGCACAGAGCGAGAACCAGACTTGAGATCAGAGAGGACACTATCTGAGAACTTGAAGAATATTTAACTCCGGCACTCATTAGTGGATTTAAATGAACTTCCATGATTAAGCGCCTACAGCGCAAAACGCGTAGGCATATGTTTGTTTTTAATTTATACTGATTTTTAAAATTTATACAATAAAGAAGTTAATTTAAATCCACTAAGGAGTGCCGGAATTAAATATTCTTCAGCTTCGGTTTGGGAAAGTTGTCTGACCTTACTCCAGAGCACCCGATTTTTCTAATAAACACACTGGAGATTTGTAGCGGTCAGTATATATGTTTTTGTACTATCTGAGAACACAGAGGGTAACAGAAAGGCAAGAGAATCCATCAGGAAACACAGTAGGATATAGCTTAAAGCAGAGGTCACCAACCGCCGGTCCGCTGACCAGGACTGGGCCGTTGGGGTTTTTCAGCCAGTCCGCGGCGCCGCTGACACCTAGCTCTGCACCTGGTCAGAGCACGCGATAATGTTCTCTGCCATAGCCATGACCTCACAGCTGTCATGGCAGAGAACATTATGCAGGACGAAGCGGGGCATCGGGTGGGTCTTTGAGACGGAGCCTGCTCAACAGTAACCTGTTGCACGGGGCGGGGCGGCAGGCTCTCCTCACTGACTCGCCCCCTGCAGAACATGTTATGTGGGACGGGGCATCGGGTGGGTCTTTGAGACGCAGCCAGCACAGCAGTAACCTGTTGCACGGGACGGGGCGGCAGGCTCTCCTCACTGACTCATCCCCTACAGAACATGTTATGTGGGGCGTGCCGGGGCGGGGCAGCAGACTGTCCTCATTGACGCGGCTGCAGTGTTAAGTGTGTAGCGCTGCTAAGCTCCACCCCTCCATAACCCCGCCCCCACATTACCAAATCTCCGTCCCTGCCCCACCCCCACCCCACCCCATCGGGCCATGGAAAACTGGCCTTGCTTAAAGCTGGTCCCTGGTGCAAAAAAGGTTGGGGACCTCTGACTTAAAGGATATGCTAAACTTTAGGAGCCTGTGAAGAATCATCGAGTGCCAGCTAATAACATCATAGCTTATGCTGTGACTGTAGCAAATCAACCTGGTAAGGTTTTTAATAAGTCTATCTTGTTTTAGATCTTTAGTTCTCCTTTAAGCAGTGTTCTGACCTTTTGGCCACATACATTAAGTTGGAATGCAGGACAATACAATGACTTGTGCACTTGTGCTAAGTAGTAAGTAGGGCAAAAATGTCCAGGGGAGGGTACCTTTTCATGGAAAACTGGCCAGTACACGTCACACACACATTTCCTGGTGCAAGAGTTTATCAGTGCTGTCTACTCAATCATTCTGTGTCACATGAAAGATCTACTGGGGAGAAACACTTCTCACTAAGGTATAGTACTGCATACGTAAAGATGTAATTTGACTATACAGTGATACCTTGCTTCTCAACCACAATTCGTTCTAGAAGTGTGGTTGAGAACCAAATTTGGTTGAGAACCAAAACAATTTATCCCATAAGAAATCCAATCGCAGATTGACTTGTATTGATGCTGCGAATGCCATTCTGCTCATCTCGGGTGTTTGAGTTCCAAATATTTGTTCAGATTCCAAGACAAAATTTTCTCGAATTTCGTGGTTGAAAACCAATTTGTTTGAAATCCAAGTTGTTTGAAAACCGAGGTACCATTGTAGTTCCCCTTTAAGGGAGTATTTACTTTATTACTCTTCATTTGACCTGACATTTCATTTTCCTCTGTGAGCACAGTGGAGAAAAACTTTTTTAAGAAATTTGCTTCCTCTTCAGCTTCCTCCACAATAACCCCATTGTTGTTTTTAAGGGGCCAATGCTTTTTGTTTTAATATTTTTATTATTTATGTAATAAAAGAACATTTTTGGGTTTGCTTTACTGTCTTGGGCAATGACAGTGCTTAAGTGCTTTAATTTGCTTTTTACATTATATTTTTATCTCTATACCTTTGTAGTTCTTCTACATAAAAAGTAGCAAGACCAAACAATGGAGCTGTCAGACAAACAATGCAATAGTAAACCCAAAGATATTCTGGCAGGCTGGACTGAAGAGCTGAAACTCGAGGACACTCCACAGGAGAAGCTGAAGCTGAAACAAGACTTCTGAGAGGCACAATATGCAGTACAAAGAATGTTAAAACAATCAGCAGCTAAGAGTTGACATGAACGCTAGAACACTGTGTAACAGCAGTTAGACCCTTTTGAATTTAGCACCCTGACGTCATGTGTGACGTCAGCAACTCTGGATTGGCTGGCAACCCAAAAGTGCTGGCTGTAACCCTCACCCAGCATTAGCTGGCAATCATATGAGCATTCTTGAGATCCAAATGCTCCTTGTTGCTCTGGATGCGAGTGGCTGTTGAGACTGGTCATGATGTCACTTCCGGTCCACAGTCAGCGCATGGCAGTGTATTTGGTGGTCGCCTTGTACATCCAGCATGCTTTTGGAGATGAATGCACTTGTGTTTTACCATTGGGTGAGTTTTCTATAAATGCAGTAGTTTTGGAGGGGACATGGTTTATTTCAAGTATGTCAGAATTTCCTAGAATTCATCTTATTTTTTTCTTTACAGGCAGAGATTCTGTAACTGTGATTTGCATCTCTATAATATTTGGAACAGCTAAGAAACAAAACTGTCATGCTATGTGTGAAAGCAGTCTTCCACTTCATTCATTGCTGCTCACTTACATATTTAGCAAAGGGCCCTGCAAAGTAAACTGAATAAATCATAGGACTATATGCTACAAAAATCTATTTTTATGAAGAATGATGAATGTTTACATTATGGAAGTTTTGGAATGCACCATCCACCATCAGGCCTCCAATTCTACAGGCATACTGTACATAGGGGAATTCACTATCTTCCAAAGTGAGGTGCGTAGTGTTTGCCTCACTTCGGAATGACTGAGATGCACATGCTGATGTCCTGCGCGCGGACATCAGCATGAGCATTAAAGGGATTCCCGTCCCGGCGAGAGCATATGAGTTGCCTCGCCGGGACGGGAATCCCTTTAATGCGCTCGCTGATGTCCGCGTACAGGACATCAGCATGTGCATCTCAATCTTTCCGAAGTGAGGCGAACACTATGCACCTCACTTCGGAAGATAGTGAATTCCCCCCTGCATACATGTATAGAGAGCTAGACATGAGTTAGAAAAGTGGAAGTATGATAATAGCTGCCATTACACTAAATTTTAGCAGTTCCCACAGCTTTCAAAGTGCTCTTTTATGTGCCATGACAATTACAAAATGGTAATTGCAGACAAACCACAGTTAGAGCTCTACTTTATGTATGCAACTGATTACATGATTACAATGTGCTATATGTGTATATATTTATATGTTATTTATATATATATATATATATATATATATATATATATATATATATATATATATACAGTATATATACACACAAGGTTGGGTAGACTGGTCTATTCTATTCCTAGCAGTATTTATCTAATTGCTTAATGTATGCTCCAATAGTTTGTTTATTTTAGTACAATGTCTTTTTGCCTGTTTTTATAGCTTCTTATTTCTATATTCAGTATTGCTTGAGTCTTGAGAAAGGGAGGACAGAACTCTCAAAAGCTTGTCTATCTAATCACCAAGTATTGCAGTACTCATCTTTATATATTTCTATCTATTTTTAGGGAGATACATAATTCACATAGTTAACAGGATTGTATACTAATTTACTGTTGTAGAAACTAGAGAAATGCAAAATCTAGATCCATATAAATCCCTCCGGAAAAAAAAAGTGGTCATGGAAACCCATCAAATCTCACCAAGTTCAAAAACTACACTCACAGGGCCTTATTGTCTGAATTCACTTCTCCTTAGTTGAAAGCACCAAATAGGCTTGTCGAACAAATGGAAAGCAACTACACATGTTGTATAGAGTAGAAAGTCATATAGAAGTAGGATGCAAAGTCATGTAAATAGATGCAAATTCCACCAGTGAGGTGCAGTGATGTCATCCTCACCATATCCCAAACAGTATACGTATAAGTGAATAATACATCTATGTTTATGTCACCTTGTCTCTAGGTTAAATTGTCACTTAGTCGCAGTTGCCATTGTCACTTTTGAATGAATAGTAAGTTTATGCCACACCAGTGCCCTGCCATCAACCCCCCAATTCCCTACTCTGATGTGGCAAAGTCAAATGGGTGAATTCAGGGGAGCGGTACACCTATACAAATTTTCTCCTTAGGTAAACTCTATCTCTTGCTGAATATTCAAGGTACCTGTGCTCACACCTGCAAAGTGATTTGAAATGCTTCATAAGATTGTGACTATCATAAGCACTCAAACTAAATGTGTATTCACCTCATTGCGACCATGGGGAAGTAGCAATTAAATGTGAATTCAGAGCTTTATGTGACTATTTGGCTTTTCAAACATAAGGCCCATAGCGTTCCCAGTGCCCCACTGCAAATAAAACAGAATGAGTCCTTTCCAAGAGATGGGAATCATCAGCCTCCACTGCTTCCACTGAACGTGCAGTTAGCTGTGATAGGATGAAAATTCTTCCATTTATCGTTTAATGATTAATATAAAATAATTTTAGAAAACATTCACAACACTGTAAAATACATAGAGCTACTGAAACAAGGTTCACTCTTGTTTGACTGTGGAAATAATTTATTCCATCCATTTCAGAAATGTTTTGGGTAAACATAGTCCTACTCTGACAACAAAATACTCTTGAACTATCAGATTCTTCATCAAATGTTTTTTTTAACAGAGACAACAAATATATCTTTTTAATCATGTTCTCTTTTCAATCAAATATATTTCTTCATCTTTAATATTTTTTCTGCAGTTTCCAAAACCCAGAATTTCAGCATGATTCCCAGCTTTGCAATGGTACCTCCATTATTCTTCATATCTGTCTGTTTGTTCTCTCTTCTACTTAGTTTCCAAAGCCTTGCTCTTTTCAGGCATCTGTCAGCTTCTCTAACTCTGTCAATATTTATATAATTAATCCCTATCTTGGCTTCTGCTTTTCTCTTATTGGTCCCTGTTCTTGATGACTCAATTCTCTGCACACAGACACCTACCCACCCTCCCACGCAATGCTCCATTCATAAAGAAATATCAGTGCGCAGTGTCTGTGAGACACAAGCACACTCACATCACAGTTGGATTCCGACAAAGAAAGAAGAGAGGGGATAGAAACAGCTAAAACAAAACTATGAAGAGAGAGAGCATGGAAATGATTGAGTGAGTGAAAGAGAAAGTGGGAGAAGTATAGAAGAAGGGAATAGATGTGTAGTACAGAAACTAAATTTAGGAGAAATGTGACAGAAAATAAGAGTTGTTGTGGAATAGTCAGTTCTCTGAATGTGCCTGGCATCTGCGTGTAAACACTGTTCATCAGTGTGTTGATTCTTGTCCATCAAGCACACCTAAATTTTGTTTAGATTCAGTGTAAATATATTTGTATGTGCCACATAACTGTTTCTCATTATTAATATTAATGTTAAAGAGCTAATTGTGATGTAAAATAAAATTTTGATATAGCATCATCCATGGTATAATATTGTGTTTGCAGCCATTATCTGATTATCTGCATTTCTTTATTTGTACCATGCAGTTTAGGCATCTTTTATATTTAGATATCATTTAAACACATGTTTTCCACATCTTTGTTATGGTGTATGTATGAAATGCAACTGTGTTTTTTCATATATAGATTATTTTAATAGCTAATGTGTATGATTCAGTGCAGTATTGTCTGTATGGATAGACAGACAGACAGATAGGTAGATGTTACCAAGTGCTGTGTGTGTTCCCAATCTATTCTGTATGTATTCATGTGTGTTAACCTTGGTATAGATAATGATTTTGTTTATCAGTGTAATGTAAATTAATGTATAAGAGTATTGTTTCCATGGTTATTTCAGTGTATTACTGCATATAAGTTGTATATTATCCACTGAATCTTTGTGTTATATTGCTGAGTTCTACTGTTTCAGATCACAGCTTTGTATGTCTTCCACGCATGTACACATGGCATCTACATGTTGGAGTTTCTTTTTATGTTTTTTCTCCATTTTACAGCACACTACTGTATAAAGATAACCCGATTTTTATACTGATACATTCCTGTGTTAACACTGCAGTGTAATTCCCTAGTGTGATCATTTCTGGTTGATGTTTCACTAAATAAAAATAAACTTGTGTATGTCATTTTATAAATAGTTTCACTTGGGTTCATGTATCATTGTGTGATTGTTTTAGTGTGTTACTGTGTAATGAACTAGTGTAGTAGTGTGTGTTCTGCTATTTCACTCTGTGACTGTATTAGACTGTTGGTAGATGGCTATATAAACTGATACACTTTGGTGAACCGTAACATAATTACAGCAGTGGGTTAGTGTGTATTTGTGCAGGATGGGAGGCTATGAATTTCACTTACTGCTGCTTCTTACAACAGTAACAGGTAAGTTTCTTTTTTATTTCAAAATTAGGGTTTTTTGGGAGGGTTTTTTGTCTCTCTCTCTCTCTCTCTCTCTCTCTCTCTCACTCACACTCAATCACTGTCTCTTTCTCTCACTCTGTCTTGTTTTTCCTTCTCACCCTTCCCTCCCTCTTTCACCTATGACGTACAACTCTCTGTTTCCTGGTTTCTAGACTCTGCATCTGTTGCTATGGAGATTCAATACCTACATTTGTAGAGACTTCAAAGCCTTAAATAAAAAGGTCATATAACAGTAATTGCTCTATATTGCCCAGTAACAGAACAGTTAATTGCTGTACCAATTTTTCTTGTTTAGGGTGTCTTGGGATAATGTCTTATAAACATTCTTATGATCTGACAGCAGGTTTTTTTCAAATGGCAGAAATGTAAGTAATGCAAATTGTAGTCATTTGCACTAAGCCTGATGACCCTGATACTCCTACACTATATATTACAAATGAACCTCCCACATTACCTTTATGCAAAGTACTTTATATGTTCACATTAACAAAACAACCAAGTGTTATCTTCTATCATAGGTCCAAACACTCATAGCAACAAGACATTTGATTTCATTAAGCCTGCTTGAACCTGTTTGTTCAGAACATATTGCTGATAGGTTGCCATGGGTTACTACACAGTGCACTGTGCAACTTTGTACCTACAATAAGTCTTATATACATTATAGACTGGGCAATGGACATGTGTTCCGATGCTGTTGATAAATTAGATATAAACTGATATTAAGTTTAATTCTGCTCTATTCAAATTAGGCAATCAAATCTGTGCAGGCATAGTTAGCTTTAACATAGACCCTAATAAAAACTCTATTTTTGGATAAAGGAGAGCACAGAAGATTAATCCCTGCTAGGAGTCTCTACTAGAGCTGGAAAAAGTCTCCATGTGATACTGAACAGGAAGGCAGTGGTTAGGTGTAAACTGCTTTCCTGTTTAGAGTCTGACAGCTGGGGGAAGCAAGGAACAGCTAGCAATATCCTTGCCAAATCCCCCTGCAGCTGGAAACATGGGGATAATTTCTTTGTAAAACTGGATAGTTTGTCGATTGAACAAAAGCACCTGTTTTGGAACATTCCACAGTTAAGCAAATCGAAACAGTTAAACAAAAAAACCTAGCT
>WMED01001264.1:6363-28448 GCA_019650415.1 Pipa parva
CCCCCCCCCCCCCCCCCCATGCCTTATACAAGCTAATGGATTACTTTGCATCATTGTCAGTTCAGAAAAAATGTATTTGATAGCAAGCAGAAAAATGTAATTGAACCTAATATTCATGCTGGGGTTGGAGTGGCCTACCAGAGCACCAAAGGATTCGCTCATGGGTGCCAGGCATCTCTCAACATTTGCAGGTCCCAGTATTAGTGCAGATGACACTAATACTTGGGGAATTGGCTCTTTTGTAATGTCCTGTAAAACTGACAATGTATTATAACAGTTCGGGTGTACATTAAAACTTTAACTACTAGGCTGTGGACCCTTGCAATCATCTTCTCTGGTGGGCCCATGATGCCTCAGTTTGACACTGAATGCAATTTCAGCTATAACTATGCTACTGCCAATTAGACTTCTCCATGAAGCCATGGGAAGCAGTCCATTAACACATTTATACGAAGAACTGTAGTAACCTTTCAGGTATGGAATTCCACCTCTTTTATAACTACAGCCCTATCTTTTCAGTAACACTAGCTGAAAATGGGTAGTTGCTTTCTGCAGATTAAAATAACTTTACATAAAGTCTTTAAGGTTGTCATGGATGACATTAACCAGTCAACTTAATGTCACCTCTAGAAGCACCATAGTGACATTGTGTAGAGATGACCTTGCTGTAATCACATTTTGCATTTAGAGGCAGCCCTTAACTGGTCTGCATCACTACTATCTGCTTTCTTTATTTGTGTGCTACTATATGATAAGAGATCTAGCCATTGATTAAAACTGCTTAAAGATCAGACCTTCAGTCAATTTGGCCACGAGCACATTAGACAAATTCAGACATTATTTAAAGATCTGATTGATTTGACCATGTTTTGTAGTGAGTTGGAAGTGTTTTGCATCTGACAGCATGCACCCACAGTTATGGTCATTATAAGATCGGACTAATATAGGATTTACCAACATGTCCTACAAATATTTATTTCACCTTGAATAGATCTTCATTAGAAATCATTTCAGTCCCACATATGTAGTGATCATCTCTCTTGTCTAAATAGACCATATCAGTCAGACAAATGTGGTCATATATGACCAGATAGAGCAAGTATTTACATGCGTTTTGACAATATAAAAGAATAATGGGAATAATAAATAATAAAGGGAATGTAACTGCTTAAAAGTACATGCATTTTCTGCTAATATTACTATACTGGAAACTAAAATTCTGCAAATTGTTAATTGGACAAACCGACTAAACTTACCTAAAGTCAAGCATTGGATAAATTGAATACAATTGGGGATAATGTTTTAACAAAGGCAACATTTTGGAGGTTCATCAACCCATTGAAACCGTTCAGATGTTTTTTTTCATCATTCTAGCAGAACAGTGAATGCTAAATGGTGATTGGCTACGGTGATTGCTACGGTGATTGCTACCTGTTGCATCCGTTGATACATTTCCACTTGTACTTAATCTTTCATTCACTGGTGGTTTCCCAGTCTTTACCTCCATCAGCATTGAAGTGGGGTGAAACCTATGGGCTAGATATATTTTTAGCCTTACCTTTTATGTCATAGGTTACCTTTCTCTTAACATTATATTTTTTAAGCATTTTTGCCCCTTTAAGTCTTATGAATATTTCATTCTCCTAAAACTTTGTTTAATTGTTGATCAGTCAAGACTAATTAAAGTAATTAATCACACTGACATTTATGCTTGTCATATATATACTGTATATAGATATATAAAAGTTATTTCAGTCATGGCAATATCCCTTTTTGTTTGAAAGCTTAATTAAGGTAATAATGATTGCCTAACCAAAGCTTCTGTGTATAAAGAATGTATGAGTAACACTATATGAAGTAATTGCAATCCAATGGAAAATGCTAGTATGTTAACCCTCTTATATTCTGTGCATAGAAGGTTTTAGCCATAAAAGTCCTGATGCCCCAATACATGCCTGAGGTTGTAAGCAGCCGTAACTACCATAAAACATAAAGTAACAATCCTTATGCTTTTGGGATATTTAACTACATTTTGAAAGTAAAAACAAGAATCATATATTACATTCTAATGTCCAGTCAATATGAAAATGAAATGGAACCAATAAAATACTATTCTATTCCACTTTAACACAAACCCTAAGGAACAAACAGAAAAAAAAAAGAAAGCTGGTAGGTTGATGATAGATAAAAGGTTTCAGAAAGAGGCTGAATAAGTCTGTTGTCTAGTCCTTTAAACCAGCAGGCCCCAACCTATCTTTTACCATGGACCGGTTTCATGCAAGGCAATTTTTCCACAGAAAGGAGATGGGGTGGGGGGTTGGGGAAAGATTGTGATAGTCAATAAAATGGGAATAAAATTAAAATGATAAGATTTTCTTTATTTCTGTGCAGCCTGTATCAAGTAATCAATAGCCTGGTACTAGTCCCTGGTCCAGTTGTTGGGGACCCCTGCTTTAAAATGATGATTACAACTTCAACAAGATTTTGACAGCTGTGCACACTTTAGATCATTGGTACAACATGGATTAGAAACAGAAAATTAGAGATTGTTAACAATTGTTAGCAATTTTTACCTAAAAATGGAAGGAATGGTGATTATTATTAAACAGAAATGTCTACACCAACTGTTGCTGGTACAATTTACTTGCATCCTCCAGCAACTAATGGCTGGGATGTTGTGATTCAACCAAAGGATGCTGGAGTTATAGTTCAGCAACAGCTGGTTGAACATATACTATATACATCATTGCACTGAAAGGTCTCACTTTCAAGGCAGTCAAATTACTAAACACAATAAAAGTTCTTCCCCCACTCCCCAAACAGATATGTAGGCAGTAGAAAAGGAAAGCTTATGGACCATGTATCTTTAAATACTTGATTGGCAACTGAACACACAGAAGGTGCCTGAATTGGATTATTAACAGCCACAGTTGGGTTGCTGTGGAGGTGGCTTGTCTGTCAGTCTTGTGCTTTGTTTTGCTGCAGTGATTGATGGGTCTGTTTCCAAATTCTCTGACATCTTGTCACAAATGATATCCACAAGCTGCTCAAATGTCTGCTTCACATTGATATTATCTTTTGCACTTGTTTCAAAAAATTCAAAGCCTGAATGAAAAAGAATATATATATATATATATATATATAGATATATAAATGCATTTATACACGTAGAAGCTCTGACAAAATACTGGTATTTAATCACACTGTAGCGCTTTTCTGTCAGTGATGTAACAAAAAGTAAAGTTCGCGAAGACAAACATATCTAAGAGACATTACCATTAACATCAAAGGGCTTCAATTGTAACTAAATGAAGTAAAAATGCAGATTTGATTTCTGCATTCAGTTTTTGAGTATGGGGAAAGGTTTGTCCACATAATATTTCTGCTATATCAGTCCTACCTTGCTGTAGGAGTTCATACTGGTCATCTGAATAATGATCCTCAGACATACCCAGCATAACCAGCTGCTGGCATGCAAATGCACCACATTGTTTTCTATGTCAATTGTATTCATAGAATCATACTATGCAACCCATGTCAGTGACTGTGAACACAAAATATTTTAGTCATTACTAGTCAGGGTTACAGTGTAACTAGTCCTAGACTCATGGAAACCTCCAGCACTGTTTGTAACATTACATGTCCCTCCAACACCACTATCATTTATATAAAAATGTCTCAATCCAAAGAAGAACCATATGCGTATGTAAGTTTCCCTCTGATTTAGATTGCACACTCCATGGGGCAGGGACCTCCATCCTCTTATTTCAATCATGGCCTGACACTGCTTGTAATTTACTTCACTTGTTCTTTGTTAAGCACTTTCCCATATCTATGTTATAATTGTATTATTCAACAGTACAGTGCTGTGTTACCTAGTGGTGCTAGGTAGCAATCATTCATGTCCAGTAGACTGTAAAACAGGATGTACACACACACAGTATATACTGTATATATATATATATATATATATATATACAGTATATATATATATATATATATATATATATATATATATATATATATATATATATACATATATAGCATCATTTGACAAGTTAATATCTCATTCTTAAATGTAGCAGAATGAAGTTGATGGAATGAACTGATATTGTTCCCTACTGATTGAAAAAAAATGTTTCAGACACTGTGTAATTACTAACATGATCTGCCTCATTGTTCCAGTCTCAGTATCCTCCTTACCAAGTTGTTCAGCAAGATGTCTTCCTCTCTCAGCTGAAACCACTCTTTCATCTTCCATGTCACATTTGTTTCCAACCAATATAACTTGGGCGTTATCCCAAGAGTAGGTCTTGATTTGAGTTGACCTAGAAATGAAGCAAAAAAAAGGACAATTGGGTAAATGAATACATTGATTTGTCTCCAGAAATCTGAAGCTTATAAATGTAAGAAAGTTGTAGACTTCTTGCCAAGCTGGTGATGTAATATCACATTGTTCATATTATATTCATACTGTAAGGCATTGAGCCCAGGATTCAAACCAGGGCTGCCTGGCTCAGAGGCAGTAAAAATCCCATTAGGCTATGAAGCCTCTCTGGATTGAGTTGAGTTCTGATTAAGAATACTCTACAATAGTAGGAACACAACTGAACTCGCCTGTCTCCCACATGTGTTTCTAATAATTTGAATCCAGTTTCAGTCTATCGGTGGATGTGATTGCTATTCAATTGCAGCAAGAGCTGCCCTATATTAAGCTACCAGATTCTGTATGTCCTACCCTGAAAAAGGAGTTTACTCTGCTCAAGATCTAAGCAGTATCACTATTTAAGAGCATTATCACTTTCCTTAAGAGCCATAATTGTGTCAGAGATCCTGTTCCTGCTCTGCAGAGTGTCCAGCGTCATCCCTGGTTTCCAGTCTTCAGTCGTCATCCTGGTCTGGTTTTCTACTGTGGTTCTACTTACCTGCCTATTTCCAAGCGGTGTTTACTCACAGTTACAAGCTCTGCGAGTTTTCAGATTTTCTGCATTCCTGCACTACTTCATTCCTGTTACTCATTCTGTGTGATTCAGTTCTGCTTCTCTGCTTTAAGTCCCCCTTTCCAGTACAGCTACTCTAGTGTTTCTGAGATATAGTGACCATCAGCTACTAGCAGTAGGAGGTTAACCTGGGGGCTGTGAGCTGGGGATTCCCTCCCAGCAAAGTCCACACCTCATTGCAGGGGTCAATTGTGAAGACCTGGAGCCCCTTAGACTCCGAGCCCCACCATTAACCAGAGTAAATCCCACTGTGGTGCAGAGGATCCACCCTCTCACTGTCTGCATATTTACATGTACATTAGAGGTGATGTACAGTATGTGCAATGAGTTACATCCATCATATGACAGAAATGGTTAGGCTCCAATGCCTTCCCACTGGCACTCCCACTGATGGCATGTCTATGCTTAGAAATGTTTTAGCAGGCACACATGGGGTTTAGAATGTCCCCTGTCATATGATTACCTAGAAGCATGTATAGTATGCATAAGATAAAATTGAATGAATTAGAATAATTCTCTGGATCAAGATCCCACCTCCAGTTATCCTCGACCCATACCTTGTAAGTTTCTTACAGTGAAGGAAAGCATCCGAACCCCTTTTGAATTCTTTAATGAATCAACCATGACAGCTTTTTCAGGCAGAGAGTTCCATAACCTCACTGTTTTTACAGTAAAGAACCCCCTTCTATGCGGGTGTAGAAACTTTTTTCCTCTATATACAAAGGATGCCCCCTTGTTATAATTACAGTTCTTTGTGTAAATAGATTGTGAGAGAGATCTCTGTATTGATCAATAATATATTTATAATTGGTTATTAGGTCATCTCTTAATTTTATTTTTTCTAGACTAAAAAAGCCCAATTTTGACAATATTTCTTGGTACTGTATATTGCCCATTATTTTTATTATTTTAGTAGCCGCCTTCAAGCTAAACCACATCTTTCCTGCACACTGGTGCCCAAAACTACACACAATATTCCATGTGTGGTCTGACAAGGGATTTGTAAAGCGGTATAATTATGTTCTGGTTATGTGTATCTATGCTTCTTTTGATGTACACCATGATCCTATTTGCTTTAGCAGCAGCTGCTTGGCACTGGTTGGTACAGTTAAATTTATCGTCAACTAAAATTCCTAAATTCTTTTCCATGACTTTTTTGCCCAGTGTTTTTCCATTTAGAAAATAATCTTGACTTACATTTTCTCTTCCCATATACATTAAATTACAATTATCAGTGTTAAACCTCATTAGACACTTTTCTGGCCAAGCCTGCAATGCATCTAGATCCATCAGTAATAAAATAGTCAAAGGGTTGGATTATAATGGTAATTAGCTTACACTGAAATAATGGAGTTGCACTGAAATTGCTCAGTCCAGTTTGTGCTTGTTGAAGCAATTCTGTTCTTGCAGCTTATCTACCTTTTTTTGTTTATACACATGATTTTAATTTGTCAAAAAAGAGCCAGGTTTGAAGAGTCAGGGTTTAGTGAACCCGGTGCCCTGGTAAAATCTAGGGGTCCCCACTAGAATTGTCCCCTGACTCCAAGAGGGCCCCCAGCATGACTCTGCACAGGGCCTCTGCAGACGTACGCAGCTCTATTGTAATCAAGCGCTTTTAATCAGGAGTTAAGAGCAGCACTTAAGGAAGACAGGGCTGCAAAAGTCTGGAGAAGAGCTATGCAGAGTGCGGCTGGGTGCCTACTTGGTTTCACATGCCCAAGGAAATTGCTCCATTTGCTCCCATAACATTGGCCCTGGACATTGATGGAGACAGATTTTTGAAAATTTGTAGATAATGAGAGAGAGAGGGAGAGGGAGAGAGGGAGAGTTCTTCTAATTCCTCGTTTGTCTATTTGTATGCCACTTTGCAGTGCCCCTGGCGTGACCGCTGTGCCATGGGATTTTTGGAAAAGTCCGGTTCCAACCCCAGAGCTTTCCCCAGTGCTGTAGTGCCAGGCCACCTTCTTGGTTAGCATTGTAACTTGCAACGACGCCCCCCAAGAGAGAGAGACTGACTTCAAATTTACCGGAGCGTTCCGGCGCAAAAAACCCCCCACTGGTTCTAATGAGATGACATTTTGTCCTTCCCTGATTCTCCCCCCCTTCCTCTTGCAAGTCAGGAAACATGAGAAGAAAATGCTACCTGACTGCTTATGTTTAAGCAGTGAGTTGACCTTTTGGCCTCATCAATCAAGCTTGTTTACATTTGGAATGCACAAGATTACAGAGGCTGGGGCTAAGGAAAGGTAACTTGTGTGCAAGTGTTACATTACATATTAGGCAAAAAATGTCTGGGGGAGGGTACCTTTTCATGTAAAACTGGCTGGTACATGTCACACTCACATTTTCTGGTGCGGGAGTTTTCCAGTGCAGTTTAATAAATCATCCTGCTTCACATGAATCAACTACAGCATATGTAAAGATGTAATCTGACTATACTTCTCCTTTAAAGGGATACTAAAGGCTAAGAACAAATGCCTCTGTATAGGTTAGCCAAATTTACAATAGCCTAATTACCCAGACACAAATTTGGATGAAATTTAATAAACTCAAAAAGACTCATTTTAGTCTTTTTGAGTTTATTCCCATGAGATCAAGGCTGTTTCTTATGGCAAAACCCTACAATTCAAGTATAATATTTTGTTTCATTGAAAGAGAATCAAAATTAGATTAGTTCTTAATTTACTGCCCATTACTTTTAGATTTATTTGACAGATATGCATTCAGAGTTTTTCTTCGGCCTATTTTGTCTCAGTCCCTAAGTGTTACACACATCATCAAGGGGAGACGGGTTGATGATGCGGCGCTCTCCCATATGACTATTAGGAGATGCTGGCACTGGGCTGCAGACTGACAGGAGAAGATCGCAGCTGAGAAGAGTTTCTGCTCCAGGACACCTTAGAGTCGGTGGCACAGATGAAGATGGAATCCTAAACATGGAAGTGCTTCTAAACAGGTAAGATAATTAATTTTATTTGCAAAATTGAAAATAAAATGCATTTAATAAAAGTTAGTAATTCGTATTTACTAACACATGCATTATTTTTCAATTTTTGCCGGAGTGTTCCTTTAAAATGGAGAGGCAGAGGTTACAACTTAAAGGAATGGGTTCTTACAGGGATATTACTGCACTAAAGATATATTTGGGCAAGTAAAATCAGACCTTTGCATCAAATTGATCAGTTTTATGCAAAAATATTGTTAGGCTTTATTTGTTCTTGAACATCTTACTGTGTAAGTAGCTGCTACCCAATTTCACCCATTGCAAATTACCATATCAGCAATAACATTTAATTGAAACTGCTCCAGGAAGCCGCAGTTCTTCCTAAGGCTTTGAATAAATTCGACTGTTTGACCGCTTCAATTGGATCTCCTCCACCTTTCCTTACATACATTATCATTTAATCAACTAAACAACTGACCTTAGTAGTTAGAATTTTAAGCAAATTGTACATTGAAGAGTAGAGTAATTTCAGCTTTTACAATTACAATAAAATAATATCTGTCAAACATTTCCTATCAAATGATCTTCTTTTATCAACAGTAGTTTTTCTATCCACTGTTGCAGATTATCATGTTCACAACACAAATGCATTTTAATTGTCATGCTGGGAAGTACTGCTCTGCCTTTGTTAACAAAATCATTTCTAGGCCATTACTTAGCAACGGGAATAAAGCCTTAAACCTTGAAAATATAAGAAATACAGTAGGATAAACAAAAGGCCTTGTGCAATCCAAATCAACCACCCTTTCCTCCAGTCACTTACAACTTTTGAAATAACTGTATTTATGAATTCGTATTAAGGTATGGTCCCATTATGTAGTTTGTGGTCTTTAGTGTATAGCAGTGATGCCCAACCTACGGCCCACGATGCGGTGCTATCCGGCCCACAGCCCAAATTCTGAAATCCAACATGTTGCATATAAGTGTGAATTTGCCAGATAAAGAAAGTCGCAATAGACTGTTACCGTCGCAGTCGCGTCTTTGAAATGAGAATATTGTCGCGACTTTACTATGGAGAATTGTCCCAGCTGTTACTTTAAAATTTGTCACGGTTGCGATTTTAGAAGGTGCAACTTTGAAGCGCCCCATGACACGCATGTCACAATTTTATCTGGCCCCCAGGCCAAAAAAGGTTGGGCATCACTGGTGTACAGAAAAAGCATAAATAGTCCATAAATTGAGTTATTTCCAGACCACTTTTTTCATGATAACACACCTGATAAGTCATTGGGTGAATCACTCGGGTGGTTTCTGTAATGCATTTTGCCACAAGTGGAAAAGACCGAAAGGGGTGAGACTAATAAAGGTATCTTACTTTAGCCCTGATGTAGAAGTCTGCATTGATAACTTTCAATTGTTGGACTATACGTTTCTGTACTTGATGTGGTCTAAGCAGATTTCAGGGCCCTGGTGTGGTTGCAACCCCTGTAGCTCAACCCCTGTCTTGGTTTTCAACAGGCCTAGCATTTGGGGTGTGTACCCTGTATAAACTGCACAGGACCCAAGTAAGTATGGACAGTAGCGGCCCTGGCCCTATTGGCGCCTTAGGCAACCCCCCCCCACCCAGCGCTCCAAGCGCCGCCCCCCTCTGCACCAACAACAAGCTTCATGCTTAATTGCTGGGACAAATGGTCCAAAAGATTTAAACTGAAATCCGAAGCTCAAATATATACAAGTCTAGTTGGAAATAAATAATTCCCCCCCCCCAGGACAAAAGGCCATATCTTTTAAACACTGGATCACCACCGATCTCACAAATCTAGCTAAATTCAGACAAAATAAAAAATTTCAAACCTCCAATCCCAATATAACATACCTACAAAAATTTTTTATCAATACCTTGAAATACGACACTATCAAAACACTATCGTCAAGAAAAAACATACATTATATCCCTCGTTCTTTGAGAAAATATGCTTCAAAACATCACAAAACCAAAAACTAATCTCAAACATTTATGCAGCACTCTCCAAAAATACCAAACACACCAGCAAAAATACATGACCGATTGGGGCCGAGGACCTGGAGAAAGAAAACCAAAAAGAGGCATGACAAAATCTGGCAAAAAGCAGATAAGCCATCCATCTGCGCAATCGTTAAAGAAAAGGGATACAAAGTAATATGTAGATGGTATTTAACCCCACAAAGAATAGCAGCAATCTAAAAAAAACATCACTATCTCCATGCTTTAGAAGTTATACACAAATAGACACTTTATTTCATATATGGTGAACCTGCACAACAGTAGAAAGATTCTGGAAAAACGTCCTAAACTTACTAAAGGAAATATTTCAAACCCAAATTCAATTAGACCCAACAACGTTCCGATTCAAAATACCTGAATTACACACAAAAACAGAACAAAAGTTAGCAACACACAATACTCTCTGCAGCCATAACATTCATTGCAACCAACTGGAAAAAAGTAGACCTACCAGAGATCCCACATTTGATCTCCAAAGTAAAACACATTAAAGCACTTGAATTTATAAAAGCACACACAATATATGGTCTATGAAGAAGAATTCATAGGGCACCAATGGAACACATATTTAAACCCACAAAACCAAAGGACATAATTAGATGGGGTCTGTAGGGACTATACACAATAATAACATCTTAGACTCTGACTTATAACCCCACAAGCCACACACCCTCTAAAATTTTTCCCCCCTACACAACCCATCCAAAAAGCGCTTTGATTAACCAGCCATGCAGAAGAAAAAATATCGCAGAATTTTTAAAATATAAAGGGATAATGTTACACAACCCAATTCTGCAATGCATTTTCACTAGGGAAATTAATAGAGTGAAAATGTTGAAGGAATACATTCAGAATGTTCAGATTCCAGTGGTAAGTATGACGGCTTTTTCTCACTGCAGGCATTGTACAGTACACAGTGTTTTCCTGTAGTTCATGCACATGGTGGGACTTAGTGATTTTACTGAGAATTTAAATACATATATTCAGTCTGTATTCCTCTGGCCCATAAAGTTTGCTTAAAAGCTATTGATGAAAATCATTACTCTAAATAAATTCCAGATGATTATATGACAAAAAAAATGACACATTGCTAATGCTAATAAATCTTATGTCAATGACTGAAAAAAACAAAAACAAATAATTGTGTATGTCTACTTCTACACGTTGGTACTGCCCCCGGCCTCCCATACAACTAAAACTTCTGTTATAAAATACCAATGTTTGTGACAACCCTAATAAGAAGAATAATAGAAAAGTAACCACATCCTACAATGTGCTTGGCTAATGTTATTGCTGTTGTTTGTTTGATTGCATATGATACGACCACACATAGACAGCTAGATTACATACAATCCCATTGTTCAGACCTTAGAACAATCAGATTGACTGGAATTCAGGCAACAGATGGGCAGCTGTTCTTCCTAGCAGGCCAGTTAACGTTTTGTGGGATTAATTCTAATCCACCTAGACTGGATTTTGATATCCCTTTACACAGTACAATTTCATTAATTTTAATTGAAAGCAAACAAACTGGCCAACCAGATTAAAGCGTATGGAATGAGTTTTTCATTGAGAAGTAACAACATTTAGCATAAGTAAAATTATTTGTCTACGATATACCAGCAAAACATGAATTAGGGGCTTATTCATTAAAGTCCAAACAGTTGTGTAACTGTCCAAACTTGCATGTATTTGGCATTGCCTGTATTCGGGTATTCAGCAAACTCTGCAATGTGGTGAAATTGCAATCAATTCAGATGCTTACAATGGTTGTGAACTTACGGAGCAATTCACACCACTTTGCTTGCACGTGCACCGGTAATCCACCTATTCGTCAAGCATCTGAGTCTGTTGAAGTAGCAAATTCATCAAGGAATACTTTGTAAATTTGCCAGATCAAAGTGTCAAATTAGCACTGGCTAACTCTGGTGAGCATGGACCCCTACATACCGGCAGTGGGGATTTGTTTCAGAGGAAGTTGTGGTCCCTCCAGGACCTGAGGGGGCCCCAATAGGCACAAACAACTGTATTTTATATTAAAGAACAAATAAACTATTACATGGTCAGCAAATCATTTCACATACAGGAATTAAAAGGTGTCCCTACACTGAGGAAGCTGGATTAAGAATACAGTGATAGCAGAAGGCATGGGTGCTTGATCAAAAAGGTAAAGGGTCCCAGTCCTAAATTCTGGATTGGGGCCAACTTGTTTATAGTTAACCACTGTGTACAACACATTATGTTGTTATATTTTTCATACAAATATGGTTGGAGTTTGTATAAAACACCAATGGGATTCTGATCTTCTTAAGATGAATGACAGAGGTGGTTATGTTTTTTTTCAACAATATCGCTATTTGACCTATTTAAAAAAAAACATTTAAAGCAAATTTTAATGAACAGAAGCATCCACCTGTCTCAGGCTGACGTGGAGAAAGGATATTGCTATGAAATGGAAAAAGTGAACCTAATTTGAAAACACTACAAAGTGTACGCTTATAAGTGAACAACGTTTGTGCTAAAGATGTTTTCGACATCGAAAATTTGCTTTCAACCCTAAATAAATCACTAGAATTGAAAAAAAGAATAGAATAGGTCGAAGCAGACTTTTCTGTTCCATATAGATGAAATAAAATAAATAAAAATGAAATAAAGAGAGTACAGAAGGTGTCTTGTCTATCAAAAAGAAACAACACTGAAGTCTTTAAATGCACCTAAGGGCACTGGGAACTGTGTTATTCACAGCTAATAAAAGGTTTACTCATATTCCTTTCATCATTTTGTGCAAGCAAAGGTTGCACAGCACCTGCCCCCTCTTTATGACTTTAATAGTAAAGTGACAATGAGTAAAAGCAATGGCTGCCAGCAGGTCATTGAATCAGAAATACACAGAAACCCTCAAATGATGAATGAAATCTGTAAAACACGGAAGCCCAGCCAAACAATTGTATTGGTCTATGATCTACTGACTCAGAAAGGTGAGAAAAGCAGTTCTCTACTGCAAAAAATACAATTGCGCTGATCATGTGACACTTCTCTAATTACAGCAAATGGAAAAAAGGGCTTGAGGGGGAATAACTTAATGACTAACTGAGTAAACAATATTAAACTATAACGAAACATTTACAGAAGACATCAGAGATCTAGTTAGATCCGCAACACTGACCTTAAATGACTGCAAACTATTCTCCATCATTAAGACTTATTTTATTCTTCCAAACTCAATTTAGTGCCTCAAAATTCAAAGGGAATGACTGACTAAAAATAGTTTAGGCTAAAAATGCTCAACCTTCTGCAGCAAGATTGCTGGGCATGCCCATGGGTACAGTAGACACACAAGCCACGTAATGTATGTCCAACCTCTTGTGTCAGTCACTACCTAGCACTTAATTTGTTGTACCCTTGTTTTATTTTACTTGTTTTGCTTAATGCACGTTTCCCTTGTTTGTATTGTACTTGAATCGCTGAATTGTACAGCGTTGCGTAAATTTGTGGCGCTTT
Source organism: Pipa parva (assembly GCA_019650415.1). Classification (NCBI taxonomy): domain Eukaryota; kingdom Metazoa; phylum Chordata; class Amphibia; order Anura; family Pipidae; genus Pipa; species Pipa parva. The sequence goes on from WMED01001264.1 coordinate 19,853, forward strand.
ATAAATAAAATTATACATACATACAAGCCATTGCTTCATACTAAAGGGCTGATTGACTAAAGGGTGGATTCACCTGTTGAATTCACCTCGCTACAGTTCAGGTCACATCTCCAAACTTGTCATAAATTCTCTTCTCATTATTGACTAAGCGTCTAATAGACTTGTCGAACAAGCAGATGGCGGCAGTCACTGTTGGATGTGTTGTGTGGCATAGTCAGTTAGAGAGAAGTAGAATGCAGAGACCTGCCATAAACCCTCTTAATTTGCCAATCTGATGTGGCAAAGTCAACTGGGTGAATTCAGAGCAGTACACCTAGTCATATTCGCTCCTCCGACACATTACATTGCTTTGTCAGTAGTAGAAATACCTGTACACACTCACGCAAAGTGATGCAAAGTATTCCATAGGATCGTAACTAACATAGTCTCCCAAACTGGTCACATATTCACTATATTACAGAGTTTGATCAATAAGCCATCCTGGGGAAGTGGTGAATTAATGCTAATTCAAAGCTTTCCACAACTATTTGGTCATTAGTCTATTAGGCCCTACCTTTACTAAAGGCACTGCACAGTGTGCCTTGTCTCTTGTAGGTCTGTACCGATTAGAGACTGAGGTCAAATATTCTGACATAGTACAGTAAATATCAATTATGTCAAATATCATAGTCAAATAAATTTGCAATAACAAAATATTGGATTCTTTTGAAATAAAACAGAAGAACCTCAGGTTCTACAGGGCCGATTATTAAATGGTAAACATACATACCCATACTGTAACAGATTTTCTGCAGCTCTGCAGTGCACAGCTGAACTAATTTATTATCAACCTTGAAGTATAGGGATTATAGAGATATTCAGGGTTAAAGGGGTAGCATTTATCCCAACAATGGAAATGAAGAACTGCGCATAGGCACTGTGCGTACACTGTTTATACCTTCACCCAATAAAGGGTTGCAGCACCACAGCACCACTTCCTGTGTGTGGTTCTTCATTTCCATTGATGTGATATATGTTTGGGAGGCTGCACGGTGCTCCAACGAAGGAACCTGCGCTTTATTAATAATTACATCAACCATCTCAGACCCAGGGAGAACCTGTACAATAAAGCGGTAGCATTACCCAAACATTACTGTGAGCAGCACGGTTATTAGTTCAGCTGCACGCCAAATTGCTATAGCAGTATACAGCATGAACTAGAAACGATTACAAAATTAGCAGTTTAACATGTGAATTCACATCATACATGCCAACACTGTTTTTTAATGAGGCCTTATGAGATATACCTAATGCATAAAATTCAGTACAGCCTTATAATATTATTATAATAATATCATGCAGGAAGTATATATATATATATATATATGTGTGTGTGTATGTGTGTGTGTAGCTTATTTAATCATAAACTGTTGTCAGATAAAGCGTTCACCCATTACACCTAATTTAAAGATCCATCCCCTCCCTTAGCAACTTCATACCTAGAAAATAAGATAATTATCTCACCCCTTTAACCCGGCAGACTTGAGAACTATATTGTAGCTATTATCTAAATCTTCATTACCCTAAGGCTAATTCATGAAACTCTAATCAGTTGCGTAAAGGTCAGAATTTACATCTATTTGTCACTTCCCAATATTTGTCCATTCATCAATTCACAACCAATTTGGACATTTATAATGGTGGCACAGTGACAATTTACTAGTGTTGCTTTGCTTAAACTGCATGGAATTACTCCTAGTTTTTGACTGCAACCAAGATGCTGACCGGATACCTAGGAGTCCTCATGCCTCTATCCATTGAAGTTTTTCTACAATCATTTAATGTAAAGAGTGAAAGTGCTCACCTTGGTGTTAATCTGCACCTCATTACTTGGATTAATATAGTGTGTGCAGAAATGTATGTATATATGTATAATTTTATTTATAAAGCGCCACAAATTTACGCAGCGCTATACAATTCAGCGATACAAGTACAATACAGACAATGGAAAAGTGCATTAAACAATACATGTAAAATATAACAAGGTTACATCAAATTAAGTGCTAGATTGTGATTGACACAAGAGGTTGGAGGTCCCTACCCCAAGGATCTTACAATCTAAGTGGGAGGAAGACTTACATACACAGATAGGACAATAATAGCTGTGGAGTCATAGGTCCATAAATACAAATAAATAGATCAAAATAGATATAGATAAATACAGTGAATAAATAGATAGATACAATAGAAATATACAGATATTAAATATAAAAATTATACATAAAATACATAAATACTTAAAATTTGAATAGTGAACTTTTCTTGAGTCTCCTAAGCACTTTGTTTCAATTGAATATGAAGGTTAAAATTGCCTTTCAATCCTTTCAAGTAAGGTGCAGTTATGTGTATCTGTCATTTAAACCAGCAAACACTGCATACAATTTAGGAAGCAGTCAGCATAGTGCTTTAGAGTCGCTTTAATATGTTTTAAATATCCACTGTGAGACCAACAAAGGGCTGAGCTGTAATAAAGTAGCCACTGGGGACAAAACATACAGTAAGGCTGTATGAGTATCCCTACACTAGCAAAAATGCCATAAGTTACCAGATATACAGTTGGAACCAGAAGTTTACATACACTATATAAACAGAAACATATGCCTGGTTTTCTCACTATCTGACATGAAATCAGAATAAACCTTACCTGTTTTAGGTCAATTAGGATTACCAAAATTATTTATATTTGCCATATGCTAGAATAATGAGAGAAATAATTTTTTTAAAGCATTTCTAATACTTTCTGCAAAGTCAAAAGTTGATATACATTTTATTAGTATTTGGTAGCATTGCCCTTAAACTGTATGGTTTGAGTTTTGGATCTCCTTCCACAAGCTTCTCACAATAGTTGGTAGGAATTTTGGCCCATTCCTCCTGATAGAATTGGTGTAACTGAGCCATGTGTTTGTAGGTCTCCCAGCTCACACCTGCCTTTTCAGCTTTGCCCATAAATTTTCAATAGGATTGAGATCAGGGCTTTGTGATGGCCACTCCAAAACATTGACTTGGTTATCCTTAAGCCACTTTGTAACCAGTTTGGCAGAATGCTTCGGGTCATTGTCCATTTGGAAGACCCATTTCCACCCAAGCTTTTAACTTCCTGGCTGATGTCTTGAGATGTTGCTTCAGTATTGCCACATAAGCTTCTTTTCTCATGATGCCATCTATTTTGTGAAGTGCATCAGTCCCTCCTGCAGCAAAACAACCCCACAACATGGTGCTGCCACCCATGTGTTTCAGTTGGGATGGTGTTCTTAGGCTGCCAAACGTCTCCCTTTTTCCTCCAAAGGTAACAATGGTGATTGTGGTCGAACAGTTCAATTTTAGTTTCATCAGACCACAGGACATGTCTACAAGAATGTATGTCTTTGTTGCTGTGTGCATTTGCAAACATTAATCTGGCTTTTATATGTTTCTTTTGGAGTAATGGCTTCTTCCTGGCGGAGTGGCCTTTTCAGCCTAAGAACACCATCTTATCTGTGAAACTCTTCACAGTTGAAAAAACAGGCATCTGTGTCTTTTTATATAGTGCATATAAATTTCTGGTTTCAACTGAATGTTATTTTTTATTTCTACCTATTTCTGCATATGTATCTGTTATTTTTCTTTAAGCCTTGTCTATCAATACATCAGGATAAAAATTAAATTATCAAAAAAACAAAACAAATAAATCCAACTGCAGTTTTTTTCAAAGATTAACTTCCCCTTTAAACCATACTACATTATTTTACTTGATTAAACTGAAAGCTAATCCCCTAAAAGCAAATAATCCAATATTCCCTAATGTCCAGATCCAATTCAAATTTTTACAGTTTGGTTAGTCTCTATGCAGTCTGTTGATTTACCATGAGGATAACAGTCCTTTTATAAATGGTATACACAGTATATATATAGCTAGCATTTCTCCTGCAGTTTATATGCCTTTGGATTGTTATTCACAGCAGGCAGCTGATAGTTCATAAGGAATGAATGAGCTAATCTTGCACATGGGGCAGCTAGATTTAAACAGCATGCATAAATACAGAACACATTACTCTGATGCTCACAGAGGTCAGATTCTTGTCACATAATTGCCTCATACATAATCATATCAATTGTTCCCCAAAGGAGAGACAGTTCCTTTGATATGCATCTTCTTCGACTGCATAATCACTGTTAATGTTGTGACATCATAAAACATTTAAGACGGCAAAGGAGGAATACTACATAATGTATATTTGTATAGCCACTGCATAATACACACAATAAGATATATATTTAGCAATTCATGATTAACAGCGGATTGATCCAAAGTAAATATGTTTGTATTGTATTGATGTATTCATTATTAGAGATGTGCAGAAAGCCAGAGGTTTTGGGGGTTATTCATTAAAGTCTGAATTGTTGCGTAAAGGTGCGAATTCACCAGATAAAGACAGTCGCAATAGGCTGCTACTGTCGCAGTCGCGTCTTAATAATGAGAATATTGTCGCAATTGCGACTTTATTATGGGAAAATTGTCGCAATATTAACATAAAAAAATTGTCGCGACTTTACAATGGAGAAATTGTAGGGGATTTGGGGGATTTGCTATGGGAATCCGCTGTTTGTGAATTCGACAGTTGAATTCACACCTTAGTGAATAACCCCCTAAAATTTAGTCTTTGGTTCTGATTCCATCACTGTACATTGGTATTGTTTAGGCTCTGATATTTTGACAAAGATTTTTATTTGAGGTTCAATTTTATTTTTATCATGGGGGGGGGGAACCCCCCTAAAAAAGTCCCAAATAAATGCATTTTGATGTACAGTATATTGTATACTTTTATAGCCGTCGCACAGTATTTAAAGTTATTTGGAAGCTATGAACACTGCATTTTCTCTGTGAAGTGTAAATAAACAGGAAGTCTGTAAATAAACAGGAAGTAAACAAAGCCATCTAACAAATAAGTTAAAGGGGACATTAAGTCCTAAACTATATTTTGATATTCCTTCATTGTCCAGACTGAGGATATGGAGGAGGAAACTGCTTCAAATGTTTTGGGAGAAATTAGGAGGAATATGAGGAGGAAGGTGGGGGTTTGGACACTTCAAAATAAGAAGGAGAATCTCGATATGTTACCAGAGTCAGCAAAAAGTCTGCCTAAAGCTAAGGAAAAAAGAGTATTCAGATACCAAGACAAACAGCCTCTCTGGTTGGCAGATTTTTTATAATAAGAATGAACTACTGCCAAGCTGTAATGCCACAGAAAGTCGGAAAAATATGGGGTGACTTAGCAAGTTCTACCTATGATAATTCAGGTTCCAGTGAGAATAAATTATTTTTGCGGGTCTAATGAGGTAAATGGTGCTTACAATAGCAGCAATGATGATGAATAATGTTAAGGGGGCGTGCGTTAGTGTGACATTAGTGCTGCATTCTCTAGTGTACAGGAAAATCCATTCATTAGTGTGACACTTAAGAGAATGTGTTGTGAACCTACATGAAGCGTTGAATTCCACTTACATTTTATTAGTATGTCACATATTTTTGTGGGCAGTCAAACAAGCTGAAGTGCTTGGCTTATTAAATTCAGTCCTATGTTATTAGTGTAGAGAGAGCCCCAGATAAGTTGGACCAGGGGTCAGCAAAGTGCGTCTCGCGAGCCATATGCTGTGGCTCGGAGCGCATCTTCTTAACCCCACCCATAACCTCCAATGCCTCTTCTAATTGGCCGAAGGCAGGTCATATGATCGGGAGGCTACGCTCCTCCCCCTTTGCAGCTCGAAAAAAATGTGTCGCCGCTGGAAGAGGGAGCAAAATGGTTCCCTCCTCTTCTAAGTTTGCTAACCCCTGGGTTGACAGTGCCATCCAATGTAGTTTTTACTTTGTTTTGCTACTTATAGCAAATGCAGGTCTTTACATAACAAGGTATATTTGAAACTGACAAATGTCCAAGACTCTGCCAAGGTAAGGAATGTGCAGATCTACCAAATGACTTCAAATACCAGAATAGTTATAAAAGGTCACAAGATATGAAAATCTGATTATTTCACTTGTTGCCTTTTTTTTTTTTTTAAATCAGACAATTTTAAAACTTTTGCTAAAAGAAAAACCAAAACATAACTTAGACAAAAACAAAAATTTGGTAACTGAATTAAAACAACACTGGGGCCAAGCAAGATTGTAAAAGCTTTTTAAGCCATTGTATAGAAACTGGTAAAGAAGGATATTATTTTATAACATGAAATTATAGACTTTAATGTAATTCTACCACGATAAAGCGCAACATTCAATGCTACATCTTGCAATAAAATAAACACAACATAACAAAACATAAAAAAGATTAGCAGCTGTGATCCACTTACCAGTCCTGTACTGCGTTAAATGACTCCTCATTGGTTATGTCATACATTAGGATAAAACCCATTGCACCTCTATAATACGCAGTGGTAATTGTACGATAACGCTCTTGCCCAGCTGTGTCCTAAAAGCATAAATAAAAAAGGAAAAATATTATATTAGGAAGTGGGAGACATTTTGTAAATTCTGCAGATTATTATTAATCTTTTTATATACAGTATAGCACTAACAGTTTGAGCTTATTTTTAAAGGTGGAATTCAACTGCAATGCAGCTGTGAGAAGGGGGAAATACATTCCTTTTACATGTTTTCAGAGGCCTGTAAAGCATATCGGACATGTTTTGTGGCAGTAAATAGCATATGAAGCAAGTATTAGCATGGCTTGCAGAGCCTGTGCTCTCTTGCACTGCAGAGCACACGGTACATGTCCTGTGGAGGGCACTAAAGAGAATATGGAAAATGTCTTGGAGGGGGTCACTGTAGACTATATGGGGCATGCCTGCGCACTGCAATGCATGCAGATCGTGTTGAGGGGTACTGCACATTGTATGTGGAATGTCTTGAGGGGTCACGGCAGAGTGAATGGGGCATGTCTAAGAGTATACAATGCTAACTCAGTCTCATAATCAACTGCTAAAGATACTGAACAATATACATTTGTAACATATAGGCAAGTGGCAGGAAAGTAAGCAGATGATTGGCAAATGGACTAGACAAATGGATACTTTTGATAACAAATGATAAAAAATGAGGAAGTAACAACATTGTAAATCCTCAGCATCAGGCTGCAATGGGGATGCAGGGGTAGGGAGGTGCATTGCTGAAGGCCTCAGGGAGCATCATTGCCTAAATACGTCTCACATAATGGACAGTCATTTCCATGCATTGCTGACCTGACAATATTATCATGTATTAGTGCTTTGCATCAAAGCATTTTGAACCAGAAAAGAAGAAAAATTATATGCATACTTATGTATACCACATACTTATTCAACATTTTTTAATAAGAGTAATTAATGATCCACTCTTTCAATGTTGTAATTACTCCATTAATATTTACCCAGATATTTCTCCTCTTCATGTGTAAATGCTGTTTTAGTCATTAAGGTTAGGATGCGTTCAACCAAGGCTTCTGTTCTAGAAGCCGCCATATTTAATTTATTTATCATTTGTTCTGCAGCCACCTATCAAACTAAGAGAATTACACCAGCGCCACACTAGGTACCATCTGGCATTGCCAGTGTGCAGACAAGCTTTGCTTAGCATGCTCTGGGCAGGTTCCAGGTATTCACTCACCAAAGCATTTCTGGACATTGGTAATTAATATTCAGACTAATGGGATCCAATACAAGAATGGTTCACTATGCAGCAAATCAGTAATGAAGCTCCAACCAGAAACTAAAAGGAAAGCAATGTTATGGAAATTTAAATCAGGATAAATATCCTGTGTGCTATAGGGTAACGGTAGCCTAATTTGTGTAATACCTCTGGATCAATAACCTCTGCAGCAGGATACAAGAAACTCACACTGACACCAAGTTCACTATTGAGACTCCTCCAGGATAGCGCCCTCTTTCCGCTCATTGAGGAAGTAATTGTTTATTTATAGGAATACAAAACCATGTAGAACTGATTCATTATAATAATTTAGAATACAGGAAGGCAATTGGTTACATATAAGAGCACATCCATGGATTGGTTAGTTCTTACATTATATGGGTGAGAATCATTATAGCTCATAGTCACAAGATAAAGCATAAGTTTAGTACCTACAACATACCATTACTAAAGGTTAATTTATGACCTATTGTCCAGACATAGAATAAAGGGGAAGTGATCACAGATGTTGATCAACTGATATAGCAGGAATGTGGAACTCAGGGCACCAGATGCCAAGGTTACTATATTTTAGAACAATTAAAATATACTGTTAACCTCATAATCATCCTTTCTAAACGTAATATGGCTGAACTTATGTTTCACATATAATCAGTATTCATTTCTACCTTAACAGCTATAATCCCAAAATCCTACATTTTTAATAATCATTTGTATGTCTTTCACATTCATATAGAGCAATATGACTGAACTTATCTAATTTTCATAAAATGACTATTTAAAATATATCTGTTTCCTGAAAACTAAAATAATAAATTAGGTTCTACTAATGAAATAAACAATTTAAAAAAAATATATGTATTAAAAAAATGTACCTTTATACAGCATTTCTCTCAGGTC
>WMED01001265.1:0-28447 GCA_019650415.1 Pipa parva
CATACATTGCAAATACCAATAATGGAAGGGGGACTGCCTAACTTTTATAAGTACTTTTTAGCTTCTCAAGTTTTCTATGCAAAACTATGGTTGCCACCTCCTGTGGAGAATCCTATGATAACTTTGGAGTCAGCCACGGTGGGCTCAGCTGTAGCTCTTAGGGATGCTGTCTTCAGGAAACCTTTACCATCTTATCACACAATACTAACTACACACAACCCACTGTAATGATTAAAATAACATAGACATGTGTCAGTAAAATGCCATTTTTAGAATAAAATTGTGGCGTAATGATGTTCTCCCACATTTAACTAGCCCTCTTACCTGTATATCCAATTTCTGAGAAAGACCCGGGTTTAAGTATCTTAAGGATATTTTTCCTAACATTACATTTATATCTACAGAGAGCATCAAGGTAAACAGATATCCTCTTAACACCATAAGATTCAAATATTTCCAACTTAGGCATGCTGTCTTGTCACAACTTGCCTCATATACTATTAAAATAGAAACATCACAGTTTGAGGAATTCCTCACTATACTTGTGGCCTACCAATTTGTTACTTGAATATACTCTTGCTTGGCTACTTTGAATTCTGGTATTATCTAGAGGATGTGTACAAAAATTTCATAAGATCTGGGGCACCTGGATAACAATACAAGACAATAGCAGGTGAACTTGTTTAATACCTTATGAATCTCAAGGGCTTTAGAGCAAGATTTGTCAGGATTAATTTAGGAACTAATGTTCTTTGAATGTTTATTGTATTTATAATATATATATATTTTTTACTAGTTCTCTACCACAAGTAGATAATTGCTACCATACCAATTATTGTAATGGGTTTCATGTATTTAAATGTATGATCTTGGGGATAAACCTGAGAGTGATTTCTTCCCACTTCCCCTTTTTCTTTTTCCTTCCCCTCTTTATTTTAAGAGAAAAATTTAAAAAAAGGCTTAAAAAAAAGGAGTTGAGAAGGAGTCTGGAGGATTTACTGCAGAGTAAGAACATTTCAAGTTATGGGTACTAATTATGGGTTGGTTTTTGTATAGTAGATAGAAAATTTGCATGATTGGTCAAGAAAATGGCAAGATGTACAGTTATTTGGGAATTAGGTATTTGCATATTTATCAAACTGAGAAGGTGACAAAAATTATGTTTTTGGCAGAGGAAATAGTGAAAACAGGCAATTTTGCTTTAGAAAATTGCAAAAATGTGAATGTGAAACAGTGAAACCTTGAATTTTTTCCCACAATAATAGTGAAATCAATGAAAACTAAAAATACCATTGTTGTAAACAAAAATTTTTTTTGCAAAATGGACAAAGCTACTTAAACTCTTTTGTTCGCAAGCTTTTAATAAATATGCCCCATTATTTTGTGTTCCCTCTTTATAATCCTGTTTCAATGATTGGATGCAGCAAAGAGCATCCCTGCAGGTGCCATTTTTCTGAGGACTTATCTTCCAGCTGAATTTTTAAATTTATTTTTTTGGGAAATTCCAGTCAACATAGTTAAAGGGTTTCTTGGAACCTAGGGATAGTAGAAACATTGACATTTTTTACCATTTGTCCCTGTTGGATCAATCAATAATTCATCTAGTGTTGTCAAGGGCTTGTTGCCCTTACCAATTCCAGGTCTACTAGGTAAGGAGTAGTATCTCAGAGTCATGTTGCAAATATTTAGGCAACCAATTTTAAGTGAAACAAAAGAACAAATTATCACCAACTGGTTCTTTTCCCACTAATACTCTTCAGTCTTTCTGAACAACAGTATAATGCTACAAACTTAAACTACACAATTGCCCAAGCAAGAACTCCATCTAGAGAGGAAATGAGAAAAACTGTTTTAGCAACTTGATACTTATGAAGTTGAAAAATAGGTTTAAGCTGTAAATGTATTTTACTTTTCAAAACTGCCTTGTGTCTTATAAAAGATACCTTTTCTGTGAAAAAAAACTCTGCATTTGGCCTCATGCATTTACAGGGTCATGAAATTCCTTGATGTCTATTATTATTATTTCAAATCACAGAAAGTAGACCCTTACCTCTATATAATGTGTAGGTCTTCGACATAATTTAAAATGGATTAAAAGTTATTTTCACAACATGTTAGCCAAAAATGACATCTGCTCCTGTTTTCAACTCCCAAGCTGACCTGAATTTTGTTCATGCTGAAGCTCTATTTACCTCACTAGACTACCTAAACTTGCAGCCTGCCTTGACCTCATGCTTGTCTTGATATTGTTGCTACTGGTATCAGCTTTCGGAATCTTACTCCTTCCACACCACACAAGGACAACACCTGTAGTTCCTGGATCCTGGTCTGCCCTGTAGAAGAAAACCCAGGACCCTGAAAGTGCAGCAGTAAACGCTAAGATTGGTCAGACTCTCTAGAAGCCCAGGACCCAGTGCATGCAGTTCATTCCTAAGGGTCTAATGCCAACTCAGCTGATATTTTGTGATATGACATTTAGCTCTGCAGTTTTGATCTTACATTTATATTTACTCTGCACTATTACAAGAGATAACCTAAACTAGTTACTGCCTGGGTACAGCTTGGAACAACAATGGGTAGTGCGGTGGCTCAGTGGTTAGCACTGCTGCCTTGCAGTACTGGGTTCTAGGTTCAATTCCACCCTGGACTTCATCTGCATGGAGTTTGTATGTTCTCCCCACACTTGCTTGGGTTTCCTCCAGGCACTCCGGTTTCCTCCCACAATCCAAAAACATACATCTGTGTGTGACTTAATAGGGAAACTAGATTGTAAGCTCCACTGGGCAGGGACTGAAGTGAATGATGAATCTCTGTAAAGTGCTCTGTAATATATATAAGTTAATAAATACATACATATATACATTAAACAAAGCATTAAATCTATTTCCGCTTAGTTTTGATCACCAGCTATGTTAATCACTATTTATCATTAAAAAAATGCAAAGATACTGGAAAGAATTCTTAGTAGAGCTAGTGATTTGTATAGAACCCCATAAGGCAGCCTGGATAACCCAATCTACTGAAATTTTTGACTAAACCCTTCAAGTCCCAGAATTTCCATTTCAGTTTGATAGTAATACAACAACTCAGGCACTTAGACATAGGCAAGGTTAATTTATATCTGGGTCTGGGCCGACATAAAGTTTTTTAATTCATATTTCAGAAGGAAGGAACATGTCTGGGAAATGAACTAATTTGCAAGATAGCAATATACATTAGCATGTGCCAGATTTGGTATGCAAATAGCCCATAGACCTCAGTGGAATGGCATGTGAACCATAAGTCTTAGGACATCTTGGGGAATAGAAAGAGAAGCCCTTGGTTGACTTACAATGACAAAACTTTTATGTGGTATTTTAGTCATGCACATTCATTTCAAAAGCATGACTAAGAAGAATTCAGGTTCTAGTTAACCCATTTCCATCCAGAAAAAAATTAATTTTATAATCTAGAATATATTTCAGTTTTTATCCAAACATTAAAAACAAACACAACACATATACAGAAAGAGACATAAGAGCAATTGTGTAAAAAGTGTTTTGTATATAATAACCTTGTTTTAACCATGTAAATTACTTTCTGTGTAACAGTCTACTAGGCAGTAGAGTTTCGCACAGTATTAACCATAGATATAAGCAAAAACAAGAGAGTGTAGGTGATACCTTTATTGGCTAATGGAATAGATGGTAAATGCAAGCTTTCCACACTACTTAGGTCTCTTCATTATGCCTGATTATTACCATCTATTCCATTTGCCAATAAAAGGTATCGCCTATACTCTCTTGTCTTTGCAGACAGTCTACTACTAGCACTTGGTAGTATTGTAGAGACAATGGATCCAGATGGTGAAACAAATGATTACAAGTCTTAAAAAAGTTTCATTATACATGTGCACAAACATTACAGAGTGTATCATTGTTTTAAAAAGTAGGTACGAAGAGTATACAAAAATGATGTCCCATAACTTGGAGCAACCAATCAGAAATTAGTATACCCTTATGAAAACCAACCTCTGATTATTTACTATGGGTTACTAGATCTCTGTCAAGTTTACCCTGTTGATAGATTTCCCTGAAACTGTTTTTAATCCATCCGCAGTTATTTAAAAAAGGCTAAAAAGTGAAAAAGAAATTGATTTTCCAAAGACTATGAATATGGAACAAATCCAACTGACTGTAATACAATTATGTTCACTAAAAATAGTTTAAAAAAAACCTTTAAGATTAAGATATGTGGAAAATGTAAATAGTATGAAACCAAATGGAAGGTTTCAATGGCAGGGTTGTCTCAAAGGTATGGCATTTAAGGTAATTATTTTAATCGCCAAGCTTAAAAAAGCTCCAGCTAACACTTTTCTACATTTGTTGATCTCTTAAGGACTTTACTTGGTATGTACTCTAGTACAGCAGTACAACAGTGAACATTTGTACATCTAATGTGGCCTCCAAGATTCAACTATCCATGACCAATAGAAAGATGAGTACTGTAGTATTATGATACTTTATTTGGACTAACAGTTCATTGTTTAAAGTATCATATAATACTACAGTACTCCCTCCATCATTATAAATTATTCAACTGGACTAATATGGCTGCCTTAAAACATTTTTTAACTATCCAGAATAGTATCTTTCTTGAAATGGTTGCTTATCTGCTGTATTCTGTATGTGACAACTGGATTATGTTATAAAAATCTAGAATTTCATTTAGATGAAAAAAATAAGTTTTGGAACATTACCAAAATAATTTATTATGAAAAGGTGAAATTATTTACCACAGTGCTGCAACTTTAACATATTGTTTTTTCTGTGATACATTAACATTATCATCTACATAATTGACAGGACTCTTACCTTCATCACTGGTCACAAATTCCAAGTTTATGCTGGCAAAAATGGTATGTGTGTGTGTGTGTGTATATATATACTGTATATATACATATACGTATATATAAAATCATAAGTATCACAAAGATAATAATGCTAATGGTAACTTAATATTGTGTAAATAGTACATTAACAATATAGTAGTTGATAAATATGTCTCATTAAGGGGTTATTGACTGAAGTGAGAATTCAAAAGTCGAATTCTCAAAAAGCGGATTCCCATAACAAATCTCGACTGCGACAATAGTCCCATATTGAAGTTGTGACAATATTCCCATAATATGGTCATGGCCATTACTTACAGTAGTCATCTATTGGGTAGTGTGCGACTGTCATTACCTGGCGCATTCACACCTTTATGCGACAATTCAAACTTTAGTCAATAACCCCCTAACTCTTTGCCATTGGAAACCCAAACTAAATTCTATAGCCAATTAGACCTAATTCAGTTCTTGGAATCTATATTATTATGACCTTTTTACCTCTCCTTACTAAAATATTCCGTATCCTTCTCAGTTGTCCAGTGGGGTTTATAATTTAGATGTGCCTTGGGCCCAATATGTTTCATTCAACTGCTATATTCAGGAAGGACCCTGAAAGAAGGTCTAATCTGAAGATACTTTCCCCATTTTATGAGTGCCTTATATATATATTCCCAGATAATTATAAACCATATTGACTACAGAAAACAAAGGTAAACAGCTTACATTTTTCCACCAAGTAATTCTAGTATGTTGTTGTGACTGGGGGACAATGGATGACTATACTCTTGTTAGGATCAAATCTAACCGCATTATGTATTATTATTATTATTATCCTTTATTTAAATAGCAGCTAAATATAATATGGCACTTTAGAGAGAACATTTAATTATTCACACAGTGAAATACCGTAAACGCACTATACACATTTTTTCTAAGAAAAATAAAAAAGATATTGTAAAAGCTTGTCATTAACTAAGCAGGCAAATTATTGGTTAGTCAACCCAAGTTTCATCTTGGCCTGCACAATGAAAATGTCTAAAGACAAGCTATCAGTTTCCACAAAGCTACAAAATGGGATGAGACAAGAAGCATGATACTGCAGATATCAGCTTCTCCTGCATTTTGGGTAAAACACTCTGATGAAGAAGAGGGGGAGGGGGAGGAAAAACAACAGACTTACAAAGAACAAAGAGGACATACAATACAATCAGCCAAGTGGGAATATAAAGAATATATAAAAATGTACATACAATGGATTCTTCTGTCATTATCTTTATATATTGTGAATCTTATCCAGTTGTTAACAGTGATAAAGTGTAGTAATGTAGGAAAAACAGTTCCCGAATAACAGCAGGATCATAAAACAAACTCTGGAGACAAAGAAATGCAGGCAAGGGGTGTAGTCAGTAATTTTACAGTTCAATGAACTTACATTAGTAGGAAACAATTGTTTCTGAAGTACTTGTAATCTACATCCATCAGCAATATGCATCTAGGTATAAAGAGCAGAATTATTGCCACTAAGGAACAGTTCCAATTCCATGTAATGCTTCCATTTTATTCCTTAAAAAGAATAAGACACTAGTAAAAACATCCACCCAGTGTTTTGGAGACCTCCCTATACAATAAATGATAAACAAAGCAAAAGTTCACTGTATTTCCTTCTTTCTAAATGCATTTTAATGCACAACATCAACACATCAATTTTTGTTGATTGGTTGATTCATAGTTTAGGCCAATAAATCTCCCCCAAAGCTACAGAACAGTACAAGGCATGTTCTAGGTTCTTGTCTGATTTCAGTCTCTTGAATTACAATATGATACAAAAAAAAAGAGATTAACTTAAAAATGATTTGGCAATCAATTCTAAAGCTAAAACCCATAAGCTGTAGGTACAAAAGATACTCTATTCACAGTACTGGACTACAGCTCAGATGCAATAGTTAGACAATTGTCTGCCCCATCTGGCATTTTTCTTTTGGTCATTGTGGGGACAATCATCATTACCAAGCACAAGGTTGATTTTTCTGATAATACCACTAACTGGATCATTCAGAAATTACCTGCTCTCAAAGACAGATTAGGTTGAAGCATTTCAGATATGTGTGTTATATCTCAAAGTGAAAGTTTATAGTTTATGATTCATTTACGTTCCTGGTTTACGAATTTTTAATCTGTCTATGCCACAAATCCCCTTGGTTCTGGATTTTTGACATTGGATTTAACTTCCTCAACTGCAACTGATCTCAGCTTGATTTTTGTTTCTCTTCATCGGTAGTTACCTTGACCAGGAGTAGTTTTCTGTAGCTGCTACGCTTCTATTTATCCTAATACCAGTAAGAGGCTAACCAAGGTGCTGAAAATTGGAGAACTATCAAAGCAATGCCCTTACCCCAATACATGGTTAGTGGTGAAGGCAGGGGTCCCTACAACTTTGAGCTGTGGGATAAGCAAGTGATAGTCTTAATGTAGTTATTTTGAGATTGACACTTCTGCCTAAAAGAAAGACTGTCTGATGCAATTTTACAAAGCTATGAACAGTGCATTCACAAACCTAGAGGCCTATAAGCTTTGCTGTAATATTTGGTCTTAGGTTTACAACCATCTCATCTCACTCACTCTTAATCGACATCCATCTTTAATGAAGACAAAAGATTTTATATTTTATTCCTACCTAGAGGGGAACATTTCAAGTGCTACGTATAGCTCTTGACAAAGGGTAGTGCATATGACCAAGTCTAAAACAAAGTTGAGAGTTTGGATTCATTCACTTGATCATTTCAATAGGTGTGTGTGTTTGTTTGTGCGCATATATTACATAAGAGATGAAAAACTGGAAAACCTTTAAAACTAAGTTTATTTTTGACAACATCAGCAAATGTAGGGTGGCAACAGGAAACAAGCACACTACTGCTGAAACAAGTTAGACAGGTTTTGGATGAGAGGTTCCTTATTAGATTAAAATATACCAAGAGTCCAGCATAAGAAAATGTATTGCAATTCTCCTGCTTTGAGACTGCTAAAGAAAGTATTAATGTCTTAGAGTTATCCACTCCCTCCCAGGTATTAAAACCATCAGTTTAAAGTGTCCTAAACAACATTAGTGATGCAGTGTCTTCATCATTAAATTCCTGCTTTGCCAGATTATCAGGTCAATCTCCTGTTTCACTGCCATTTTAGTTTCTGCTCCTCTGATCCAGATTACAACCTGTTCTAATCCTCTGTTTGTTGTTTTATTTGTTGACGTGACTCCTTGAGAATTTGCAATGCCAATGCCATTTTCACTGTCATATTACTTTTATCTGCTTCGGGCTCTTTTTTGGGTTTCACCTATAGTATTTCATCTTGTTTCTAGCTTGGTTTGCTGCCAGTATTCTTTTTGCAGCTTCTGGACTTTGCTAAGTCCTGAAGCCCCCTGAAGTTCTGACAAAACCTATTTTTTTTTCTTCAGCAGTTCTCTGCTGGTACCTGGTGAGGTAAGATTGCTATCTACAGTAATAAAAGTCATTTGTTAACTCTTTAACTGATACAGTTACAGTAGACAGTTACACTCCCTAAGAACTTTTTGTCAATAAATCACATGCCTATTCAGTTCTATACATCGCATGAAGCTGGGATGTTTTGTTTTTACATAGAAGTCCAGCCGAATGTGAAAATGCTCATGTGATATAATAAACTGGATTATGTTCTTTTTGTTTGGTTGATGAATCAGCCACACACAGTTACACTACCCTGAAGTGGGTCACATGAACGAGGTATAAATAAAAGAAGCACATAACAGAGACAAGTTTATAGACCAGAAATAATACATATGGCACCAATAAGATTAGATTAGACTATTTTATTTGTCACTGGAACAGTATAAGAACATACATAACAGCGAAATTACAAGTGCATCATAAGTAGGATTACCTCATAGGTAGGATAGCCATATTTGTATAAGTAATAAATACTGTAAATACAGTATATGAATATTTGAAATGAGATCAGAGGTAATTACAATAGGAATATATTATGAGGATTGGGGGGGGGGGAGCATAGTGGTTAGGGTTTTGTAAGGGAGAGGTTAAGTCTGATAATGGAGCCTGGGAAGAAAATATTCCTTAGTCTGTCCATATGAGACTTTAGGCATCTATACCATCTACCAGATGGGAGAAAGGAGAAGAGACCATGGTTGGGGTGATGCACAATTGAGATCATGTTACGTGCTCTTGCTAGGCAGCGACTACTGTAGATATCCTCTATAGATGGCAGTTGGATACCAATGGTCCTTTGGGCTAGTTTGACCACTTGTTGAAGTGCCTTCCTGTCTGAGATAGAGCAATTACCAAACCAGGCAGTAATGCAGTAGGCTTTCTATAGAGCATCTATAGAAGTCCACTAAAATGTGTGAACAGACATGCTCCCTTCTGAGACACCATCTTTGATGAGCTTTACCTAGGGACTTCAAGGTGTTTAGAGACCACGTGAGGTTGTTGGATAGATGTACTCCCAAGAATTTAAAGCTATTTACACTGTCCACTTCCACATTTTTGATCAGGGCAAAGGGGTGCTTGTGTGTGGTCTTGTTTCCTGAAATTGATAATTAGCTCTTTAGCTTGCTTGGCATTCAGGGAGAACGAATTTGTGTCACAGCAGGTTACGAGTTTGCGAACCTTGTCTATGTACGAAGTAACGTCTTTCCTTTGATGAGGCTAATGACAGTGGTGTCATCGGCAAATTTGATGATGCGGTTTGAGTTATGGGTAGCAAGGCAATCATGGGTAAAAGGGAGTAGAGGAAGGGACTGAGGACACAGCCTTGAGGCACACCAATGCTAAAACTGATCACGGAGGAGATAGTTATTGGTCCTGACAAATTGTCTTCTATCCGTTAGGAAGTCATCAATCCATTTCCACATGTAGGAATCTCTGCCAAGTTGTTCTAGTTTTGAAATGAACTTAGGTGGCAGTATAGTGTTAAAAGAACTAAAATCAATAAACAACATCCTGACATGAGAGTCCTTCTCCTTAAGGTGCGTAAGGGCTGAGTGCAAGGCCATAATAATTGCATCCTCTGTTGATCTGTTCCTTCGATAGGCGAATTGTAGGGGGTCAATAGAGGCAGGTAGGACTGACTTAAGGTGAAATGGCACAAGTCTCTCTAGGCTACTAGAGAGGTGAGGGCAATTGGCCTTAAGTCATTAGGGTCACAGACAGAGTGGGATTTTGAGACAAGGACAATTATAGCCGATTTGAAGATGGAGGGAACAGTACCTTGGATGAGAGATAGGTTGAAGATGTTGAACACATCTGCAAGTTGTGTAGAACATACTTTGATCACCCGGCCGGGAACACCATCGGGACCAGCAGCTTTCTTGGTGTCAACTCTGTTTACACAGTCATATACCGCAGAGCATGTTAGCATAAGGGGATTGTCATCTTTTAAGGGACTAATTTTAAGGGGAGGCAGATTGTTTAGCCTGTCAAGGCGAGCATAGAAGAGGTTATGCTCGCCAGCTTGTATGTCAGAGGAGGGAGGTGAGGTGGATGAGTTGTAATTAGTTAGATCTCTAATGCCTTTCCACATCTGTCTAGGGTGAGAGAGGCTGCAGAATTCCTCTATCCTCAATTTGTAGGTATGTTTTGCTTCAGCAATGCCCTTCCTTAAAGAATTTTTGGCCACTCTGTATGCAGTTCTATCACCTGATCTGTAAGCCCTATCCCTTTCTTTGAGTAGAAGCCTGATGTGTTTGTTAAACCAGTGTTTTTGATTTGCAAAGATACGGATAGATTTCAGTGAGGTAATTTCTTCCACACTCTCAGAGATATCATTTAGGACTGCATCAGTGAATTTGTTGATGTCAGTATGGGAGCTAGTGGTGGCTGAGGAAGCAAATGCCTTCCAGTCAGTATGTTGAAACTTCTGCTGTAAGGTTGTGTCAGCTTCTTTACTACAGCTCTTCACTTGCTTGATAACTGGTTTGACCCTTTTTATAATTGGAGTGTATTTAGGAAGAAGGAATAGGGAGAGTTGATCAGATTTACCTAGGTGGGGGAGAGGGATAGCCTTATATGCCTCCTTGATGTTAATGTAGACAAGTTCAAGAATCTTATCCTCCCTGGTTGGACAGTCAACATTTTGGTGCATCTTTGGTAGTACAGTTTGGTAGTACATCTTTGGTAGTACAATAACACAATCATTCCTTGCACACTGGTGCTGAGTAGTTATTACCATTGTAATATACAGGTATGTTGAACCATGTAATATATCCTGTTATCAACTATATATACTTGTCTATCTATAAGTCTGTCTGTTTGTTTGTCTTTCTTTCTGTCTGCAAGGTGCAGAACTTCCAGGGTCGCAGGGGTCATGACTACAACCCTCAGCAGGCAGGTGGCACTCCAGGGGGGCTTGGGAGAGGAGGGGGTCTGGAGGAGGAGGCCCCAGAGTGGCTAGATACACCACTGCTGTCTGTATATAGTCCATATATATCCATAATTGGGGACATATTCATTAGACATTAACCAAACCATAAGTTTGATGGTAATTCTATGCTAGTTGTGCATATAAACACATGTAACAACTCCAAATCCCCTTTAGGTTTATCAAGTTCATTAGAACAAAGAGATAGTTAAGGGTAGTTTGGAAACCAAGAGAGAGTGGTGTTGGTATCTACATAGCTGCACACCAGTTTCAGAAAGAGAGTGCCAGTATAGGGCATCAATTTAAAGAAGTCCCCTGAGGCAGAGAAACTGGTTCTATGTATTTTCATTTTTCTGCTGTGTCTAAAGGGAAAAGATGTTCTGCTGTTTACCCATTTTAGAATATATTTCAAATCATGGAAGCTCATATAACATAATAAAGGCTAGCATTAATCTCTGCAGAACAACATCATTTTGGTGGACGAACCACATGCAAACAACCCTTTTACGCATGTGTCCTTTATAATATTCACAAGAACTCCAGTGGGTTTTTTTTCTGTTGGCAATGAATGATTTTAATGCAGCAGTAAATTACCAAATTACATATTTGATAGAAGTTCTACAATAACATGTTGAAAAAATACAACACAGTGCTTATTAGAACATGCAATCGTATGAATCAAAAGATAAAAACCATAATAACATATTATATTGTCTTAACTTTTTCATTTACATGTAACCTTGCTAGCTGGTTTATCACTTGTCAAAAACTTGTCAGGTCTTGTCTACTGGAACTGAATTCCAAGTACTTCCCCTCCCCCTTCCTGACTGTGTGGGAAGAGAACCATTGTGCACAATGCAGCATGGGTTCTATTGTTTCACAGAGAGTCCTGTACTAGGAGATATATATCTAGTGCAGTAAGTGCAGACAACAGCAGCAACTACCTTAATGAGTAATGCACATTGAGTTTAGTTCTCCTAATGTTTAGGTATACAATAAAAAGTACTTTAATATTTTTGTTTGTCTCTTTCTTGACCTCATTGTCAGAAAATTGTGACATGCAGAAGATTATGGATCTCGTTTACCAGCTCATATACCTGCCATATTTCTCTGTAGACTTAGTGCAGCAATCCATCTGTATCAGTCCTACTATACTGCTAATGGCCCATTATGTAGCACTCTGGCACTGATCCAGTTTAGCAACTGACATCTGAATGAAAAAACAGGCACCATCTGCTAAGTTATTTTCTGAGATGAGAACTGCTTACCAGAGGAACTGAGTATCTGATACTGTTCTAAAGTTTTTACTTATAAAACTCCTGCATGTATTAAGGGGATACACCAGACAAATTCTTCCACATAGTAAAACATCACTCTACCTGCTGCAACCTACCTCTTTCAAAAAGAAAAAAACATTGTTTTTTAGGGTACACTGCATGCATAACTTATTTCTTATTTAGCTACACAGTTGGAAAGCCAGCAGAAGGTGTTTGCAGCAATGAAAGACTTTTGGTCCAGAAAGACTGAACCTCCCATACCTACCTCCCTTCAAACAATTGCAAACTTTTGATCTGAAACATTACCTTAAGGTATTCACAGAATAAGCCACACTCTGGCTGTTACATGGACGCTACAACAAATGTTGCATACAGTATTTCAAGGAAACAGTGTTTGATCTCAAAAACATTATGATTCTTTAAGACAAGTAGTAAGGTTGCTAAAATTGATAAAATACCCAGCGAACCGAATTTGAGAATTCCCTTTGTGTCTACATATATTATCAGCAATCTAATGCTATTAAGAATATCCTTTTGACAGTATTGGGAAATTTTGCAGAAGGATGCATTTTATCAGATTTATGGGAATTGTTCCAGGTTCTTCCTATCGTCTCATAAAGATAAGTTGGAGTATTGATGATAGGGACATCAGCAGAGATTTTTCCTTGAGTCACAGGATGAAAGGAAGGGTACTTTCCCTTGTACTGATTTCCAGCATTACTCTGGCTTCACACCAGGGGAAGCTGTGCAATATCCCCACATGATTACTAGGAATAAAATACATGGAACTTTTACTAGTGATACAGCTGATATGGTGTATTGTATCAAATCAGGGGCGGGCCATTATTTTTCTCATGGGGCTGTGTGAAAAGTTTGGGTGGCTGTAGAGGGCCTAGCTTGCCGGCACCAATGGCAGTTGCCCATGCCCCCCATTTTTGCATTCTCTGGCGGGCTGGTCGAAGATGGTTGAAAGGCCGTATGTGGTCCGTGGGCTGTACAATGCCCAGGTTTGTATTAAATGCTCCTGCAGTCTTGGGTACATAGGTCAGAAAACATGGGCAGTGCCATATGCAACGTCACAATATAAATTTCTAACAGTCAGACTGATAAGAAAAAGATGAAGGAACCTACTTTAGTCAAACACTTCTTTGAAGAAAGACATCATATATCACAATTACAATGGCCAATTTTAGAGAAGTTGATTGTTCATTCAGGAGACTCTTTTAAGAATCTATGGATGCTACAACATCCGTAAACACATTTTTTTCTCAGCTGCAATGATTACAGTATTAAACCACTTGTTTTGGGTATGAAACTTTACACCTCAGACATGGCATTAAGTGTCTAGCACCAATTTAAGGCCAAATCTAGCCAAATATATTTTGGGAATTTTTTTTATTAAATCTTGCATGCGTAATGTGGAACGTCCGTGGAGGAAATATCGTTCACATGCAGATTTTCTGCATTACAAGTTTCTTCTTTCATGTTTTAACTCCTCTCTCTCCCTAGACAAATATACCTATTACAGTGCTCTCATAAACCAAAACAAATCAAATCCCCATCTCTTATTTCCTACATTCAAAACCCTTCTACGCCCCTTCCCCTCAGATATGCTAATCCCTCTTCACTCCCCCAAAGACTTTTCAACATTCTTCAAAAGTAAAGTAGATGGTATCCACAAACAGATTATTTCTCCAGATAACACTGAGTTAATTCTACCTAAATTTCCCCCTGAGATCCTAAATTTCTTTCTTCCTGCTAGTCATTCTGAAGTTTCTCAAATTATTTCTTCATCTCTTGTCACAACATGCTTACTTAACCCCATCCCTTCTTTTCTACTAAAGCACAGCTCTTCTGCCCTTGTACTGGCCTTAGTGCACCTGATCAACTCTTCCTTGTCCTCTGGTATATTTTCTTCCTTATTCAAACAGGCCTTCAAACCCATCCTCAAAAAAGCTACGCTGGTCCCTCAATACCTTTCTAATTACCTTCCTATTTCTCTCTTGCATTTAGCTACCAAACTCCTGGAATGTCAGGTCTTCACTTGTCTTAGTAGCTATTTGCGTGTTTATCATCTCCTGGACCCTTTCCCAACTGGTTTTGGCCAGGGCGCTGTACGAAGTCTGCTCTGTGCAAACTTGCAAACAATCTCCAGATTGCCAAAGACAAGGGACACTTTTCTGTTCTTATCCTCCTGGACCTATCTTCTGTATTTGATACTGTTCATCACTCCCTACTTGCTCAGATTCTTCATGTGCTTGGTGTCTGTAACCAAGCTGCATCTTCGCTGACCTCCTACCTTTCTGATCGCTCCTTCTTTGTTTCCCATGCTAATGACACTTCTTCTCCTGTCCCACTAAGTGTGGGGGTGCCTCAAAGCTCTTTCCTTGGTCCCCTCCTTGTCTCCTTGTATACAACTTACTCATCTGTTTGTCCCTGCGCTAACTCCTGAAGTCAATACTAAAATCTCTGTCTCCTGGCTATTTCCTCTTCGATGGCCATGGTCTCCTCTTGGATGTTTAATGTCATCATTAACCCTGTTACTTTTGCAAGTTGTCTTGGGGAGAGTTTTGACTCTGATCTTTCCTTCTCTAAGCACACTGCTACCACTGCTAAAAACTGTCGATTTTTCCTTCGTAACGTTTCTGTCCATTTCTCTCTCAGGTTGCTGCTAACACTCTCATACATGCCCTCATCTTGTACCACTTGGACTATTGCAATGCCCTTCTAACTGGCTTTCCATTTTCCTATCTTTCTCCACTCCCTTTTATTCTAAATTCTGCTGCTAGAATAATCTCCCTCTCCCCAGAAGTCGCCCTCCCAATACCGTTCTGCTCCTTTGCTTCCAGTTAATAAACATATTATTTACATTGTCCTATTTTAGACATTTAAATTGTTTCACTCTGTTGCCCCTCCCTACATATCTTCACTTGTTTGCTCGTATACACCTAGCCATCAACTCTGCTCTTCACAAGGCAACCTTCTTCAGAAACCCCTTACCATGGGGATTATTTACTAAAGTCCGGATCATTGTGTATAGGTGTGAATTCGACCAGTTAAAGACAGTCACAATAGACTGCTACTGTTGCAGTTGCATCTTTATAATGAGAAGATTGTTGCAGTCATAATTTACTATGGGAAAATTGTTGCAGTTGCAATTTTTAAAAATTGTCACGGTCGTGACTTTACAATGAGGAAATTGTCTCAGTCCTGGATTTGCTATGGGAATTTGTTGTTTGAGTATTCAATAATTGAATTTGCACCTTAGTGAATAACCCTCTCAAGACTGCCCGTTCTCATCTTAAACTCTTCTCTCCTTCTGCCCCTTATCTTTGGATACTATACCTCTCTACCTCTGCCAAGAGCAATCCATCAATATCTTCAAATCTAAATTAAAGTCTTACCTCTTGGAGCACTACCACTGGTTTTCATGTCTATATTTTAAATTTATCAAACTATTTATTCAAAATATATATTTTTTTTTATTTATTTTCGTATTTAATTGGCACCTATAGCCAAATGAACCAAGAATTTATGCTTCTGCGCTTATTTGCCTTCCTATCTGTTTATGTAAGTCTTCCTCCTATTTAGATTGTAAGCTCTATAGGTCAGGGACCTCCATGCTCTTGTTTCAATCATGGCCTGGCACTTAGAGTGTTGTATTTTCTTGATTATATGCTTGTAATTTACTTAACTTGTTCTTTGTTACGCACTTCCCTTGTCTGTATTATAAATATATTGTTGGATTTTACAGCACTACTTAATCTTATGGTGCTTTATTAAATAAAAATATACATAGATACATAGACTGCACTTAGAGCCTTATTGACTAAAGGGTGAATTCAACTGTAAAATTTACCTTGCTCCAATTCAAGTCTCATTTACAAAATAGTCATGAATTAACTTCTCAATATTGAATAAGCGGTGAATAGACTTGTCAAACAAGCGAACAGTAGTAATCCCTGTCAGATGTATTATGTGGCATAAGTCTGTCAGATAGAAGTAGGATGTGGAACCATCAGTCCACCAATTCTCAACTCTGTTGTGGCAAAGTCAAATGGGTGAATTTGGAGCAGTACACCTAATCACATTCGCTCCTTCAACATACTAGTAACATAGTAACAGAGTAACACAGTTTATAAGGATGAAAAAAGACAAAAAAGTCCATTAAGTTCAGCCTATTTTCCTGCAATGTTGATCCAGAGGAAGGCAAAAAACCAATGAGGCAAGATCCAATTATTCTCACATTAGGGAAAATGGCCTGCTGGGCTACCCCTATGGAACTAACAAAGTGAAGTGACATAAAACCTTTGACAGACTATCTGTAAGAAAAGACACTGCCAGTCACAGGGGCATTCCTACAATATGGTGAAGTAAGTGCTGTGGTGGACCTAGAGACTGATAAAGTAACATCTTAGATTTGTGCTTATCATCCTTCAAGTATTATTTTGGATGGTGGAAAGATACTGAAGAATGTGTAGTAATCAGTCAAGGACTTCTTATTGGTCTATTGGTTTCATTATTGTGTTGTTTTAAAGGACTTTGGGTCCTCAATAATTAAAAAAAGTCAGTATCTATAAAACAATTGTATGGGGTGGGCATTGTGAGTGAATTTTGATTAATAATATTTTTGCATGTGTGACATTCTTCTTTTTTAACCCTTATGACTTGATCTTCCATATTGAAAATTTGTAAGTAATTGTCCACTGAAACATCTTTTGTTGTCTGTAGTATGCTATTTAGACTAGGACCTTAGTGTAATGTCTCTGGTTCTCATCTCTTTTTTTCTTATGTGTGTCACCTCTACATTCAGCCATAAAGATTCTAGGTCTTTTCCAGCTTCGAACTGAAGCTCAAACTGCTGCATTCCAGGTGTTGGCAACTCCAGGATTTGAGAATGTTCTGGGATACACTTGATGCTCTCTGTGCTGATCCCCTTAGTGCCTACCTGTAAACTGTTTGCACAGGTGAAGCCAAACGTCAACTCTCCCTGCCCAGTAGCGACCCTGGTCCTATTGGCGCCCTAGGCCTCCTCCCACCCAGCGCCCCCCCACCTGCCCCGCGCCCCCCTTGCCCTGAGGCCCCCCACTCACCTCCAACAGTGCCGTCGCTAGTTTAAAAAAAATGCACGCGAGCGCCCCCCTGGACAGCCAGCGCCCCTAGCATCTGCCTATGTGGCCTAATGGAAGGGTTGGCCCTGCCCCTGCCAAATGTTAGCCAGTTTAGCAAAACATAAATTGAAGTCTCTTTTAAATCAAGAACATAAACTGAAGTTAAAGTCAATGGCTGGTTATAGAGCCCTTCTTTAACATATTGCATATATCACATACTGACCAGACTAGCCTGTGAAACTTAGTATGTTGTGGATTAGGACTGCTGTTCCCTTAGTCTTGGAATTTTGGGAGAGATACTGTAGGAAATGGTTTAATTGAATTACTGACAAGGATTATCTCATTCTCACTTAAAAGCTATACATGCCATGCACATTGTAAGACAGGTGTTTAGATGGTTTGATCAAATACAGTGATACCTTGGTTCTCAACCACAATTCGTTCTGGAAGTGCGGTTGAGAACCAAATTTGGTTGAGAACCAAAACAATTTATCCCATAAGAAATCCAATCGCAGATTGACTTGTATTGATGCTGCGAATGCCATTCTGCTCATCTCGGGTGTTTGAATTCCAAATATTTGTTCAGATTCCAAGACAAAATTTTCTCGAATTTCGTGGTTGAAAACCAATTTGTTTGAAATCCAAGTCGTTTGAAAACCGAGGTACCACTGTATTAAGCTTGTGAGGTAAGGTGTACATTCTTATGAAAAGAATATAAGGTAATACAAGAGAAGTGTAATAAGTTAACACAATGTATACTCAGGTGAAGACCCAGAATGAGAAGCACTGCTCTGTTTTCTGTGCAACCAGATAGAATGCCTTTAACTAACTACCACTGCACTTTAGAGAACCCTGGTAGCTCTATGAGCCTCACATGGAGCTCTTCAGTGCCAGAATCACATTCATTTTAGAAAATCAAGGGGTTGATTCTGGCACCAAGAATCATAGTCAGGATGAATCCAGGATATGGGTCACAGAATTGCAAAAGAAGATGCAAAAAAATTAAGCTTTGAAGTGGACAGAAAGGTCTGGAACCAGCTTTGTCAAAACCATTTATAAGGCTGGGAAAAGGTGGAAAAGTTTCACTATCATGTTAATCTTTAATATATTTAGTATGACAATTTCCATGTTACTTAGCAGAATTATTTTAAGAAACTAAATTAAATTATGAAAGCCATTATGATCCCTCACCTATGCCAAAGAACACTTTAGACTGTGTTCACACTAGCTGATTTTTTAAAATTAGGCTCATTATTGTCTATTGTGAAAAACACAATAGCCTGTGTGGATTATCCCAGAGGAAACAATGGATACTGTTTTTCTAATTCAGCTGAAAATCAGCTAGTGTGAACCTAGCCTTAAGGAGATAAGGTGGGATGCTCACAATTCAATAACCAGCATTATCTGTTCCTAGAAAAAGAAAACAATGTAAAAGAACTTCCTGATTTTTGTCATTCTTTGAGATTTAAAGAACCAGTAACACCAAAAAAAATAAAATTCCCTATTTGAATTGACATAGTAGTTATACAAATAAAGACTTTTACTTGAAGTTACATTGATGAATTTTCTTTCTATATGTTTTTTTTACTAATAACAGCCATGTTATCAGTAATTTCAATTGTTTTCTGTGGTGTATTAGATTATACATATTCAGGAATGCATTCATGATTACTAATGATTGGAACACTTTTTTTATTTTACTGTTAGACTACTCTTCAAAACAAGCTACTATAACATAACAAGTTTTGCAAAGAATTGTGTAAAACTGAGAAAAACAAACAAATATTTTTATAATAGTGGCATACCACTGAGCTTCTTCAACATTTCTAGGTAGGATAAACGAATGACTTTAGTTCATAAATTTGCTTTTGAAATACACTAATCCATTTCTTGTGTTCCTGCAGAATAAGATAGATCGACTGAGAAGGATAATTCAAAATGTCTGAACTTAACCTTCATGATGTGGCATAAGCTTGTATATCGACTAGTGAAAAATAGGAACTGAGAGCCTATGGCACACTTCAAACACATGACCAAGAATATCAATATCTCAGTAATATATACTTTTAAGAGAATCATATTTAAGACACTTATTTAATATCTCTATCTTTGTTGTGCATTAATAAAAGAATCTAGACTGCTTTCGGAAGGTGCTCATCAAGTTACAGAGATAATTCAATGGGAACATGCTAAATTTATTTTTCACTAAACTACTGGTGATTTGTCAACTAGTGTGGGCATTTTACTTTGGAAAGCAAAATTATTTTTTGATAAATATGCCGATTAGAATATTTCAGACTATTTTATAAGTGAAAATTTTCATACTTTGGGCGAACCATTTCATCCACCTACAAATCTGAGAAACTGAACTGTTTACAGGCAATAACCAAAACATTTTGTTGCCCACAGCTTTGTGTGGCTTTTGTGACTTTGGCAACTTGGGTAAAAAATATAGGAACTTCAAGAGTTGTGACACTGACATGATTTGCAATGCTTTAAAATGCTGAGCATTTTGTTTTGCATAGCAAGAATTCCTTACAAATGTCATCTTGAAGGTAAATTTTAATAGATTGTGATGTCTCTCTGCAAAACTTTATGCAAACTAATAAAACTGATGACTTGAAATTTTTGTTCTACCACATTACAAGTCACTGGTCAAACCACAATTGGAATAAGGCAGAAGAAAGACATGGTAGACCTTAAGCAGGTTCAAAAGTGGACAACTGAAATAAATAAAATGGGTGGACTACAATACTCAGAAAGATTATGCTTTAGTTCCTCCTGTACATGATATGTCCTTTTAGTAAAGCAGAATATGCTTTCTATAGAGGCTATACATAGAAAAAGAGGATAATGTACATATTTAGAGTCGGTTTAAGATTAAATAAACAGTATATTGGTGATAGTAAAAATGGACAGAAATTAGAAAGAGTATGAAATACGGTTGAGTAGAGTAGAGTAGAGAATCTATCATTCTTGCTTTAAATATGGACACCATTTATTTTTGAAGGATATTAGTATCCTCAAGTTTATCAAGTCTTTTTGTGTAAGCAGACCAACTTTTTGTCAGTACTGTAAAATAACCTGAAAAAAAATCAAACACTGTTAATAATACTAATAAAAGTTTCTAATGAAAAATGTCTATTGCTTTAATATGTATTATGGTATGGTACAGTCATCAGTTAGCAGTCTTTTGTTTATTTTAATGCAACTAAGAATAAAAATACCTTCCATTCTCACATATTTGTAAATCAGAAAACTGAAGGCTTCCCTTTAAAAACCCTTCAGTTGTTTTTCACCTTACAGACACATGTATCGTTTTAAAGAAATTAGAATCCTAGTCACCTGAATGTTCATTGTTTTCCTTCTAATGCAGCAGTATGTTCAAAGAGTGAAAAGACATTGTAGACACATCAAGATAGGCACTTATTGTCCAAGTTCCAGGCTCTGGCACTTTCAGAAAATGCCTGAGAGGTTTAGGTTTGTCAGTGTGTGAGCATAGTTCGCATTCTTCTCTCATTATGGTGTGATGGGGGTTGGGTGAACAGATTGTAAAACAAGATTGCACATTTCTGCTCACATTTTAAACTTTGGAAATTTGTAATGAGTTTTAATTTAATAATTTAAATATTATTTAACTTAGTGCCTGCTCAAATATATTCTTTTTTCATGGCACATTATTCAGCTTGTTTGAATTGAATGGTAGAATAAAATGTGCAAATATCTCATTTCCACCAGTTATCTTTCTTTTTAATTATGTTTATCACTTAAAGAAACTTTAAGGCTTCTGTTGCTTGTTTCCCAGATCAATAATACTTCGCAAGAATATTTGTATAAAATATTATAAGTACAACTACAGTTTGGCCTTATCAATTCCATATGAGAACAAAAATATGAATATTATACGTTAAGCTTTGTGCATTACATTATTTGCTATGCTGCCACCATTTCCAAGCATGCAATATGGTTGTGTGTTAGGTCATGTGAGATATATTATATAAAACTGAGTTTTAGAAAGGGTGTAGCCTGGGCTAAGTAGAAGGGCTTCTGTGTCAGAGAATGATAAAAGGTACCTTGGGGAACAAATCCCTGGGTGTTTACCCTAGAACTCCAGATTCCAGAGCTAAAGAAGAAATAAAAATACATGGATGGAAGGAACCTGAAGCCCTTTATGATTATATAGTATTGCAAGACATATTGTGTTACAGAGTGTGGTAGAACACAGCAGCACAGGTAGGAAGCAAGCAAGTGTGCTCCAACAGGAGAATTATGGAGTAGTTCTAAGGCTTTTGGTGGACATCCTACTTCTAGTAGGACTAGCAAACATTAAGGTTATGGTTTCCCCAGAAAAAGTTCTAAACAGATCAAGCCGTGATCGACTCTGGTGTGTCTGTCAAGTGTCATCTGCATGTGAAGCTATCATTCTGCTACCTGGACTAACTGGTTTTAAATATTGTATTTGTAATAAAAGTTGAAAACTTTGTTATATTTCCTGGAAAAAAGGACTGTTCCATCAACTGGGACACACCCATTCGGGCTATTACTAACATTGAAACATTTATTACAGTGAAATTAGTTTATTTAATTGAGCTGGATCATTAGCAAAGGATTCTATATTAACATGAAGTAAATGCAGATAATATACTTAGAGGGTTTACAGAATTCTACAGCATAGTAATATCATTTTAAATAGATAGAGAACTAGAGATAGAGATGCATTCAGAAACTTAGATACAAATGGGGGTTATTCACTAAAGTCCAAGCTGTTGCATATAGATGTGAATTTGCCAGGGAAAGACAGTTGCAATAGACTATTTACTATGGAATTATTGTCACAGTCATGACTTTACAATGGGGAATTGTTGCGGTCATGGATTTGCTATGGGAATCCGCTGTTTCAGAATTTGACAGTCGAATTTGCATCTGAGTGAATAACCCCCTTTTAAAAAGTAATGAAAGGTAAGATGGGTATAAAATTAAACACATATTCAGATATTTGTGATTTATACTAGAAAATAAAAATCCATCTGGAGTGAAAAAAAAAATCTGGTCACCAAGTCACTTTCAAGCCAGTAGATCCAGCCAGTTCATTACCAACATAATGCTGCCCCATTGAGTGATCTCCTAATTCAGACTATTGTCCAATCAATTGGATCTGTAAATATCCGTTATCAGGGTTTGTTAGCACAAGAACCATTCATTGTTCACACGTACACTGCAACTGTTATTAAAGGATCAAACCAGATGTTCACACAATTGATACATTTTCCAGAAACCAATTAAAAAAGCCTTTTCCCAAAAAACTTCATCAATAATATCCACAACTCTGCCCTCAACAATGATTTAATGCACCCAGAAATATCATAGAATATCCTCAATTGGTAGATCAGGTTGTGCTTGTTGGTGGCAATAAACTGAACTTTTTTGACTCCACCTTAGAAGTTTGCTTCTCTGTACATACTGTTCATGTATTGCAAAGCTAATCTGATATTCTCTACATGATTATCTAAAATTAAAGCTTTCAAAGACAAACATGCTGTTTAAGAATTCCTGTTTCAAAGGATTTTGCAATTTCTATTCAGCCTGTTTGCATTCAAGCAGTCTCTATCCAACACACTCTTCAGACCACTTTTTCTTGGCTCTCCTGGCTTTGGTTTAATCAGACCTTTAAGTCTTTATTCATGTTACTCTTTAAGTAATGCATGTTTTATTTAGTCCAGGTACCTCTGTTGTGTTCTGCTTCCTCTTCATTCTACTAAGTAAATTTTTATAGCACTATAGGCATACAGTACTTCAGTAACCTTATAAGGGATCCTAAAGTCAACAGCTCTATACAAAACAGAATAAACTAAAATAAAGTCTGAATGTCAGGGGGAGCCACACTCCAGATTTTTCCTGACATGAATACTGTTCCATAAGCAAGCTGCTAGAATCTAGCTGCCTATAACAGTATACAGTAAAAATGGGGTCAGGTGGGGTGGGGATCATGAAACGTTAATGAGTCTCCTTGTTTGTGTTTTGTAGCCCTAATCAAAATGTGAATATTCTACATTGGTATTATCATTTTGGCTATTTCTACTCAGTAAATATATAAAAAACATTCTTTCAAATTCAGCTCTGGTTTTATTTTAAACTGATGTTGATAAACATCTTTGTCGCATCAAAAATTTCCGCATACTCTAGAATTATTATCTTAGAATTTCATACATCATATTGTGTAACCATTCCAATAAATATCAGTGTTTTGCACTTACTTAGTTCATGGACGCCACTAAATACATTACTCCCAATATCTATTTTTTTTTTTTAGATTTTTGCCATGACTGTGCCTCTGTAGTACGATCTCCAGAAGGATAGCATGCAGGTTTAAAGCTGTGGAATGGAGTTTTTACAATGGAAATGGGTTTCAATGGAAATATTTTGCTTCTTCCAAAACCTTATGATTGCACTGACCACCTGAGTAGATGGTGTTCAATTTGCCTTGACATGGATGAAAATAATCACAATACAGTGAGTATATGGACATCATCTAGTTTTAGTTGTTGAGACATGGGACACACATATCAAATGTGAACCGAGACTTGTATTCTGACATACACTATGATAATCAGGCTTAGTCAAGCTCCAAAATAAAAATCTTAACAAGACTTAGGAAAGTACAAAGGATGATTCATCTAAATGTTTAACATTTCCAGTCATCGTATGTCTGATTCCTGTGATCATTATGCCAGCATTTTCCTTTATGCATTATCATCTGTAACTAAATGGTTTAGCAATAGCGGCTGCACTGCAGTGTCTGTCTTTGTCAAGCTCTTCTGCATTTTGTCCAAGGCGATGCTGACTTCCTATAAAATGTAAATGTAGCTCTTACCATGTGGTAGTTCCCACAGGATATTCTAAACTAGGAGTTTTCTTTTACAGATATCCGACTGCACAAACAGATTGCTGCAGGGACAGTCATGATAAGTACTTGTGATATCAGGCAGATCAGACAATAAATCCTATTGTCTACCTCACACCACAAATGAATGATTCCTTTTTTTTAAGATACAATTCCATTAAAGAGAACAACACTTCTACATCATGACCTCTTCAAATGTTTCTCCCTTCCAAACAAATAAGCAGACGCAGCCATGAATGATATTTCTTCTGTCAAATCAAACCAATAAAAGCCCACGTGTATCCCACTTACTTGATTACACCAGAGGAAGTTTATAAGAAAAAAAAAATGGACAATATAAAAAAAATCCAATAGTAAGATAAAAATGTAGAAATAATAGTAGTTAAAAATAACATTTCTTCAATACCAACCAGAAGAGCAGAACAGCAATTTGAAGAACAGAAAATGAGAGTAAACTGGATGAATTAGACACAGTACTAGATTTTCCTTCATATTTCTGTATTTCAGAAATACATTTAACTGTATTTCTTTAATGCTGTCCTAGCTGTTCTTCTGCCTTTCTCATCTTGTATGCTTTCTAATGTAATGTCATAGCTGCCTGTACATGCTTTACCTTTAAAAAAGCCCTACCTTTAATATCTGTGCTTTCATCTCAACTTCCAACCCTTTCTGGATCAAATTGCACTCTCTGTTTTGTTCAGTTTTCTTGGCTCTGGTATCTGCATACTTGAGAATAAATCTTAAAGATAACAAGCTCTACAGTGAATCTGGGTGTGTTTGTTGTCAGAGAAGCAATATTTACACCAGCTAGAGGAACAGATCACTTGCTTTCAGCCCCTCTCCTGCCAAATTCTAATACTGTAATAGCAATATTAAAAGGGATGATCATATGAATCAATTTATATTTTGTTGTATTCCAAGACACAATGCATGTGTTCTTTATTTTATTATTTTTCTTTTTTCATTATTTGTCTTTTATTTCTGTTTGATATCTTTTGTTGCTTGGGATCACTTAGACATGGCAACTAGAAAACCAATTATTCTTGGGCCTAATTTTCAATCTATAATATAATGTTACCTATCTTAATGTTCAGGCAGTGAGTCCTTCTTCTTCCATTGTGCACTTAAAAATTACTGACGGGTTTCTAAGTTAACTGACCCCAGTAACCAGAGGATCATTTGAAAGCAATCATAAGAGGTTAGGAAGAAACCATCAATAATTTAAAAAGAGCAACAATTAAAAATGAAAACGCATTGAATTTTCTTTTAGAAACTACAATGCGTAATTTCTTAAAATATACATTTAAAGTGAACAACCTTTTCACTTTAACTGTTCAACTTTCATATGCGGACTAAAATACATGTTCCATCTGATTAAGATCATTGACATCCATTACATATTTCTTAACCATTTTTTGACACTTCTATTAATTTAATACCAGGGTCACACTGAATGTTTTGTAACTGAGCCAACTGTAATGAGACTCATCAGTGTCTATGGTGCAAAACAAAGTAGCCTGTGTGGTTTACACATAAAAAACAATGGATACTAGTTGTCCAGCTTGCCTATAAGTAGTCATTGTGGCCCTGGCCTTACACACTTCCTCTCCTTTACTAACTTATGCTCATTGTTTACTGTGTAGAATCCTGTTGTGTATTTTAAAGATCAAATTGTTACAAAATGCAATGAGATATCTCAAATCTGTCTTCAAGCAATTCCTCTACCTTTCTTCCTTGCAATGTCTCCTCTTATCAGCCATCATCATCACTTGTTCTAGGTTCCATTAATTTGTCGAACATAAAGAGAGCCACTCTTCATCATTCTTCTCAATAAATCACAGGAACATTAAACTTCTTCCTAGTTGTATACAAAAGTTTATCTGTATTCCTTTTATAAGTATATAATCCCCGACTTTATGAAATCTGATACCTGCTTCCAAAATTGCTCTTAGAAAAGTTCAAAGGTGATTCTTTACTACCAGTTCCATAGATTCAGTACAGTCTATCACACCTTACTGCTACATTCCTTTGATCAAAGATGGACAAAGTTCTTTCTAAGTTCACCTTCTACCTTTCAAGGTGTGCATCTTGTGTTCCAATAGACCCTTTCTCTACAATACACCTGGCAATATAGACAACACATGAGTCAGTAAGTGGTCCCTGTTTCTTCATATATACTTTTTGAAATGTAATTTTATCATAC
This sequence comes from Pipa parva, assembly GCA_019650415.1. Lineage (NCBI taxonomy): Eukaryota > Metazoa > Chordata > Amphibia > Anura > Pipidae > Pipa > Pipa parva. Next base: position 26,768 of record WMED01001265.1, read on the forward strand.
AGGCAATGATGAAATGAAGCACATTTTCCATATTAACAAACACAGGAAGCTGTTGGAGCTGCTGGGATCCAACACCCACAGTGTTGATAGTGATTCACAGGTTGAGGAAAGGGAACAGGACAGACAGAACAGAGTATGGAATGGACTTAAAAGACAGACTAAAATAGTAGTGGATGGGAAGAAAGAGTTGCAACCATGTTCTTAGTCATTATGTGTTGTTCTCCCTGCAAAATCCAAGAACCAGGTATGGAAGGGTACAGAGTGGAACAAAGAACACTAGCCAAAAGTAGGACAACAGAACCAGGCAAACAAGAGAAAACAGGAACCAAGAATACTGTCACAAGCCAGCAATGCTAGTATTGGATTCAACATGCTCAGAAGGAAAGACAACACATGAACTGGCTCAGCGTTCTGGCTTGTGCTCGTTTTATGGCAGCATACCATTTATAGGCACAGTATGTGCTGGAAGCTCTCCCACTGCATGTAGCTGTTTTTCTTACAAGTTCCCAGAGTTAGAAATGTGGTATCTGTTGTTCTGATTGCTAGTGTTCCCATATCTTAAAGAGTTGGGTGCTCCTGATTCCTTGTGACTCTATTTTAGCCTCTGCAACCCATAACTGACTGATACAGTATATTCTAGTACAAAAATTCCACTGTCTGAATAGAATAGTGAACATAGCAGCCATAAATGTCTAGTAATCTTTTAGTTCAAATTTGGCGAGGGAACAATTGGCAGATCCATGAGAAGCTGTGAAATGCTTATAACCATAAATAACATTCTCTCTTCTCTCTAGTCTCACAGTAGATGATACCAACCTTTTTATTGCTTATCATGTCATGTCCCAATTATTCAACTGTCTGTGTATACTACAGGCTACATCAACTCTAACCATCATACCAGCTTTTCCTCTTCTGCTGCTCCACTCTGCAAGCTCTTTCAACAGCTACACATTTCATCCAGAACCAAACATACAATATGATAACTAGCTTTAAAGGACCTCTGCAATCTTAAATCTCCATACATCTCTGTTAATATTAATAAATATTTCCATAATTTCCCTCTACATTCCACTAATTTTTATTTTTCTATCTACAGCTTCTGATAAGAGGGTTTCTAGAATGGGTAAATGTTATTTTTAAGAACTGGAAGGGTTGAATGTTAAGAAACACAAATTAAACAGTAAATGGCAGTGTGACCTTGTTAAAAAATGTTTAAAGGTCTTTATGATGAAACATTACTTAGTGTCTGAAAGTTAGGCAAGTAGTAGCAATGGTGTATTGTAGCACATAGGTATATTTTAGTAAAGTTTTGTCATTTGTACACAAATCTTTTGAAGGACTATTAACACTAAAAACATCACAATTTGGATTAGCAAGGTAGTTATTCAAATACAGGTATTATAAAGATGTTATCTTTGAAGTTACAGTCATGAATTGTATCACTTTCTGTCTGTTTTTATCTTTGCTGGCAGCAGCCATATTGTTAAACATGCCTCACCCAGTCCCCAGTCCCCAGTCCCATTGTTTCTTCTGGTGCTTTAGATAAAACACGTTTAGGAAGTGTGCATGAAATTTCAATTTTTAAAGATAAATACTGTATTTGCTGGCGTATAAGAATACTTTAACCCCTGAAAATCATCTGAAAAGTTTGGGGTCGTCTTATACGCCGGGTATCACTTT
>WMED01001266.1:8984-28441 GCA_019650415.1 Pipa parva
ATAATAACATAAAACAAATAACATTGGTTTTCAGACTTTTCTCACAAACATGAACCTCTTGTCAATAATTCTCACTCAACGGAGTCTCAGTGGTCTTTCCAGTAACCACACCTCAGCACAGCCAGACATACACTGAGAAAGACTTTTTCTCTAGCTAACTTGTGCCTTTTAAACCTTGCACAGGTGCTCTAATTTAGAAAAACCAGAGATGGGAGTATAGGAGTGGCCTTCCCACCTAAAACTCTTCAGCCACTCCTAAACCCTGGGCCCAAACTCCAGTTTAACAAATCTACTGACGGTTTAATCCTGTCAGTCTCTACTTTTCCCAGGATCTTTTATGCCATTTTTGACAGGAGTCTAAATGGCACATATACTCCATCTATGACCTTCCCACAGACCTGCTTACAATAGAAATATATGAGCAGCCTACCTAAAAAGAATAGAAATAGTGACATGACAATAATGTCCTATTAAAGAAGCGGCCTCCATGCAGACAATATAATTAAATACGGCAACTACCTACAACCTGAATCACTATCGTTATTCTTCCAAAAAAACCTTCATCTTGTACCGGGCCATTTTAGTTAGGTATTGCTAACAGGTTGCCCCTGTCATTTCTTGTTGATATCAGGTATGCTAATTGTAACCCCACCAGTGCACTAGTGTAGGATGTGTGAGCACAAGGGAAGAGGAAAGCCACTTTAGTCTACAACTATCTAAAGCATACAGCATAAGTCAGTGGCTGAGTGAGGCATCTTTCTTCTGCCTTACCAAAGCCAGGAGTTTGCTGGACCTCCAAAAACATGTCTCAAGATGGCGTCCACCCTCACTTTTCCCCTATGCAGATGGCCCAGTGAGGTGGGTTGATAAGTTAAAAGAAACGCAGCGCTCCTTTGGACCTCTTTCCCCCTTTCCTGATTGGCTATTGGGGTAGTGGAGAACTACCCCCTCCCTCCACTCGTTTGTGTGTCCCCAAGCCTGTAAAGTAAAAATAATAAAAGGTTTCTATTCACCTGCTCTGATGTCATCTCTTCAGTCTTGCTCTACTATAGTCTACCAGTTCTCAATTCATCATCAATATACTGCCGTTTGCTGGAGTTCCTCTTACAGCTGCAGAACTAAAAACAGTCGGGTTGTGTAGCTGTTTATATAGCTGCAGTGCATATCCTACCTGAAAGGGGACTATGTTAGACTTGTATTGTGCAGTTCTCTCTCAGGTAGAATCTGGGGCTATACAAATAGCTATGGAATCTGCTGGCATTCACTTTAGTCATTTGTTCCAGAGGTTCCTAACTATTTATATTGCCGCAGATGCTACATGAGGGGGAACGATACAAGTCAAGTGCAGCTATTTTTCAGGTAGGATCCATGGCCTGCTGGGTTTCAGTTGTGGCTGCGGGAACTCAATAGTTGTCTGCAGGAGGGTTTATCATTTGAAACAGGATCTGCCATACTGTTCCTAAGTGTACTGCAAAACATCACCACCTGTTGAAATGGGTCACCTTGGAATTATTTTTGGATGGCATTCTGAGTTTGCCTTTGGTCTTAGTTTTCCAAATTTATTTTTTAATTAATTGCCATTTATTTTATCTTTTTGGTTGTGAAGGCTCACTGGCAGTCGAGAAATAATTTAATATAACATCATCTGATTTTTATGCTTATAATTATTTGGAGTTAATTAGCTTTCTTTTCATGCCCTGTGCAATCACCCTAGCCACTAGAAGAACAATTAAATTTAACGAGAAAAAAAAATGTAAATGAGGAAAAGTCCTAAACAAGAGTTGATAAAATTCAAATAAAAAAAACAAACAAATACTGCTCCAAAGTGAAGAACCCACTTGATACCGTTTGAGCAATGCTCCCCAGTGACTACCGAAAAGTGCAAAGAAAAGCTTGCTCGACTCCACTGGGTCCTATTTATCAATGATTTCTATGAAAATTCTATTGTTTTTTACAATCTACTAAATTTTTCTTTTGTCCGTTTTACTGGTTTCATCAAACGTGTTCAAATAATGATTTTTTTTTTTTTTTTTTTTGCTGCAAAATTGCATTTTATTTTTTTTTGGATGAAGATTTTTGGTTTGCTGGTGGAAATTTTTGCATTTGTTTCAGTGAAAACAATATATTCACCCATTTCTCATTTTATAGGAGAACTAAAGCTAAGAAAAAACGTATTAAAAACGTATTAAGTGGAACCAATGCAGTCACAGCTTCATCTGTGCTGTAATTTCTCTTCACCGAGGCAGACTTCACAGCTCTTCGGCTGACACAGGAGCTAGCGTAAAGCTCCGCCCCACTTATCGAATAAGCAGTGGGAAAGGGTTTCAACGTCATCACGTTCAACGTGGGTCCAATAAGAACACTCCCCACAATGAGTGTGATCATGTGTGAGCCCTTTTCCCATACGCTGGCACAGCTTCGCACTGGCTCCTGTGTCAGCCTAAGTGCAGTGAAGTCTGCCTTGGTGAAGAGAAATTACAGCACAGATGAAGCAGTGATTGCACTGGTTCAACCTAATATAAGGTAAGTTTTGAATGTGTATTTTTTTATTTATTTTTTAAGCTTTAGTTCTTCTTTAATAAATTTGAACCTAGTGTATGGAATGAAGGAAGTAGAGCAGGGGTGAGCTATTAGTTTTCTCATGTTGCTACGTGAAAGGTTTGGGTGGCTTTAAAGGGCCGGATTGGTGTGCCTAGCCTTCCGCCCCCCCCCTCCCCTTCTTTTTTCGTATACTCACGCAGGCCAGTTGGGGATGGTTGGAGAGCCAGATGTGGCCTGCAGGCCATACAATGCCCAGGTCTGCAATAGTGTCCCTACCATGCTTTGGCAGGGCGGAGAGGAAAGTAATGGTACTTGTATTACCTAATGTGGTGTTTAGCTGTCCACATTGCCCTGATTGTTAAACAACTGGGCAGATAAAAGAATCTGCTCTGTTTGCCTTGCCATGCGAGTGCCCATTACCAATAGCTTTTTTTGGCAGTCTGGTCGTGCAAAATTATTGCAGCAAAAATTGTCCTCTTTACACTATTGTCAATTTGCAGTTCTTTTCTCCCAACATTTTATCACCGACTCTTGATATCCACTGCGTGCCTCTACACCATCTAATTATTTAGTTTATATAAGGAATAGATTTCTTATTCCAGCACATCGTTCCTGATCATTCGTTATTTATTCATGGATTTATTTTACAGATCATTGTACATAAGGAACCTGAGAATATAACAAATGGACAGAAGCATTATAACATGGCAAAAAGTTTTCCGAATCCAGACAAAGATGCCTGGGATGTGAAACAATTACTAGAGGTAATTAGAAGTGTTATCAGATTCCTCAATGGATGGGAACCTAGGAAATAGGATGATTTAAAAGCATTTCAACAAAAGGAATGGTTAGTGTAAAGCAAGAAACGAACTGGAACTGGTCAGGTTTGTATTATTGCTTTGTGTGTTTTATTTCCTTTTTTTTGGTTGCAGGCTAATTTTTTTTTATCTGTTAAGCAAATTAACTCCTAGTCTGCCCTGTTATTCTCTATGGAACTTTAGATAAAGCATATTCATGAAAATTCCCAGATAGCCTAACTGATTTGTAGGTTATGAAGCTAAATCCCATAGATAGTCACCTACTTTTCCAGAATAGGCAGGAGTTAATGGAAATGTATAACCGATCCCTGTTTTTTTTCCCAGCAATTTAGTTTTGACATCTCTGAGAAAGCAGCAAAGGTGTGCTTAGCCCATCTTTTCACATACCAGGACTTCGATATGGGGACCCTTGGACTAGCATACGTTGGATCTCAAAAGGCAAACACTCATGGAGGCATTTGTCCCAAAGGTTAGAGCTTAAAATATTTGTTAAATTATTGTTCTGAACGATCTTTCTTGAACAAATCCATTCGTGTATCCTGCATTCATTGATAAAACAATTCATTTGTGTATTTAGCAAAGAACAGAAAACGTGCCTCTTATAGCATATGTGCAAGTGTAATGCTAGGCCCGTATAAAGTAATTTGTTGAAATCTTTTTGCAATGTGTAAGCAATAAAAAGTGAAGCATTGCTGCATTTTATTTTTCTTAACTCTACAGCCTACGAAAATGATTCATCAAAGAAACCTATCTATTTAAATACAGGCCTCACTAGTACAAAAAACTATGGAAAAACTATTCTTACAAAGGTAAGCTTGATACAGCTATTATTTTATATTTCTTAGCAGACTTCTTGTCCAATGAGTTGTATTAGATGTATTTAAACAGAGAAAAATTAAACCTGCTCTGACTATATAAAATGTGGTTTACAATTAGGCAGTTTCCACCTGGACATTCTAATTCCAGTATGTGCAAAGGTTAAGAAATGGAAAAACGAACTGCCACATAGTCCTGATTGTTATTGGTAGTGTAGAGTGAATTGCAAAATGTTTCTAGAACAAATTAAACTTTTCACTCCAATTTATAGAGGGTTATTGGCTATAGTCTAAATTTGTTGTGTAAAGGAGTGAAATCGCCAACTAAAGACAGTCGCAATAGACAGCTACTGTCGCAGTAGTGACTTCATTATGGGATTATTGTCACAGCTGCGACTTTGCTATGGGAATATTGCTGCGACTTAAAAATTGTTGCAGTCATGGATTTTCTGTGGGAATCTGCTGTTTGTGAATTCGACACTTGAAATTCTCACTTTAGTTAATAACCCCCACAATCTCTTGGTATACTAAGCTCTAGTGGAGAAACGCAATATTCCTTGTGGGGTAGGTCTGGTTATTTCACCACAGTCGCAATTCGGAAAAAGACCATCACTATTGATTTGGGTATGCAGTAGAAGATGAATCACATTGAAAACTGTGCAAACCATGCCAATATCTATAATTTCATACTGGTCTTTTTATATGTTAACAGAATCAAACAGAACCAGCAAGTAAAAAATAACACTAATTAGCACTGAAATGAGTGAAAAAAATTTGGTCAAAATTACTTTAATAAATTTTCCCTTTGAGTTCATGATGTCCAGTATCCTAAAAGTCCCAAATAAATTTTTTAAACAACTTTGGGAAACTTTAGATTTAACAAACAGATTGTATTCATATCTGTGTTTAATTTGTCATTAGCTTTACCTTACCGGATATCTATAGTAACTGCAGAGACAGAACATCTGCTGACAAATAAAAATCATTTTACCCATCTCCACCCAAAATAGAATGGAGAAAAACACTTCTTGAACCCTTTGAAATATAAATAGGAGTAATAGTGAAATAAGGTACAAGTTGTGAAGCTGTAACCCTAGGGCAGTGGTTCTTAACCTTGTTTGAGGTACCGAACCCACCAGTTTCATATGCACATTCACCAAACCCTTCTTTATTGATAAATCCCTTGACCTCTGTGGCGGAGGCTCCACCGAACCCCTGAGACTAACTCACCAAACCCCTAGAGTTCGACAGAACCCTGGTTAAGAACCACTGCCCTAGGGTTTGTTCCTGAGGATTTGCTAGGTGACTTTTTTTTTTTTTTTTTTTTTTTTAATTTAGTTCATATTGCAATTAAAACTGATTATAATGATGTGATGATGGTACTAATGAAAGGACAAAAAACCCAAATCTATATTTAGTAGGTTTGAGTTAAGTTGTGAATGCCCAGTGCCTTATTTGTCATTGTTAAGTGAATGCTAGACTGGGAACAGTTTTCATCAGTGGATTACTATCTAATGGGAATATTTAGGGCATACTTGTAAAATCTTTTTAAAATTGGGTCATTAGTGTAGTCTGGACACCCAAACTGGTATTTATCTGCTTATAGGAAGCCGATCTTGTTACTACTCATGAGCTGGGTCATAACTTTGGGTCAGAACATGATCCGGACAGTATGGAGTCCTGCGCACCCAGTGAGGATCATGGAGGAAAATACGTCATGTATCCCATAGCCGTAAGCGGAGACCATGAAAACAATAAGGTGTGGATTTTTAACTCTTTCTTGCTTGTTACTTTTTCAGTTCCAAACTTGATGCCCTCTGCCATAAAATGCAAAGGACATACTGAACACACTTTGTAGCAAATATGTAAACATTTTGCCATGTTGCAGCCTAGAAAATTAAAGGTACACCACAGCTATAATATGTCTAGCTATGATATTATCTGCTTAACGTTTTTAGTTGGAATTACTAAGGTTTGAACATATTATATCAGAAGCAGTCATAACATGAATGAAAATGAATAATAGGAAAAAAAGACCTACTTTGTACTTTTTTCTTTATTTTAACTCTTGGGATTATAAAATGAGATCACAAGCAGTGTAAAACCATAGTACAATTTATTTTCAGTGCAATGATGTATATATATTTTTTTTACATTTCTTGTCTTTAAAGAAAACTTGTTTTTTGATGTAGCCATCAAATGTTATATTGATTAGCAAATTGTCATAATTAATTTTTGATGTTTTATTTTTTCCAGATGTTTTCCAGTTGCAGTAGAGAATCTATCTTGCGAACATTAATGACAAAGTCTTCCATCTGCTTCAAAGAACGTAACAACAAAGTATGCGGTAACTCCCGGGTGGATGAGGGTGAAGAATGCGACCCAGGCTTGCTGCATCAGCATGATGATCTGTGCTGCACTTCAGACTGCAAGTTCAAAAAGGGAGTCCGCTGCAGGTTAGTGGAAGCTTTCTAGTTTTTTTCTTTTCCATAGATATTGCCACAGCCTTAAAGGAAACTCTTGTTTGCCCACCATATCAAGTATGTTAATCACACAGTTTATCATATTTTTAGCATATAGTGGTAACAAATTACTACTTTTGTTGTTAGAGGCATATTTTATTTTATATGTTACACTGACATGTTTGTGATAACCTGTAATATTAGTGGTGATTATGTAATTAAGTTTTCTGCTGAAAGTGTACCTTTTTAGGAAATTTTAAACCAACCAATGGCAACGATGACAGCACTCTTATTTCCTATTTTTTTGTAGCTGAAGTATAACAATAGATATACTGAAGATTCTTGTTTACTAATTAGTCCTTCAATATTTTAAATATGGGGGCACACCTTCTTTGGGTGGAACAGATATGTATATTTGTTGCTTATGTATAGGTGGGGGCTGCCATATTAATTTTTCCAGTTGCGGTGGTCTGAGAGAGGCTGGTAAAACAGAAAGCTAGAGCTGGAGCAAACCTAATTGATACATCTGCAGTATACACTATGTCGTTTTTTACATTTAGAAAAGAATGTGGCTATGTGTTTAAAATCTGATCTGTTGCCATTTTGACAATGATATGATGCTATTCCGTTAGCCAATAAAAGCTATCACCTATACTCTACTTGTCTCTGCTTTTTAATAGTGACCTCAGCCAAAGTAAGGTAGATGGCGACACCCATGATATTTTACTGTTGGATTATAGTTTACTGTCCTTTACAAGAGATTTTATAAACCTATAATAATGCCTTTTGTAAAGAAAGCAATGTTACTGGCTTAAATGGTCAGTCAATCTAAGGACAAAAAGATACAATGTGTAGTAACTACAGAACATGAAGCTACATAATATAGTAAATGAGGCGAGTTGCTTGATATTTAATGATTTTGCTTTTTAGTGATCGTAATAGTCCCTGTTGTAAAGGCTGCCAGTTTGAAACTGCCCAGAAGAAATGCCAAGAAGCTATAAATGCTACTTGTAAGGGGGAGTCCTATTGCACAGGTAGGCACATAAACACTCTACCTACTCTGCTTAAATTAATACTACCTGTAAATACATGTGTAGCACTCAGCAGTTTCCTGTATCCCAATTACATCCAACCCCTAGCCTACCATGTCTACTGGGTCTAAACTATTTCAGGAGTACAGAGTTCCTTCAGCAGATCTCTCATTCTCAGTAGAAGAACAGGCGTGCATTCTTAATTAGCGCAAAGGTTCTACATCGAGTTAAGCATCAACAGGTGTACTTCCTTGACTAGGAACATAACACATGTGAGAATGAGGAGTCAATGAGATTTTTGGCCTGTCTGTCACTACCATTTATAACATAGTCTGTATGGAAGACTGTTTGCTTCAGTGTCTGTTTAATGCTCATGTGAATGCGACTTTCAGTGTAATCACAGGCATGTGGTATCACTGAATACAGTTATTTCAAAGGGAAAAGATATGTTAATCATAATGTGATCAAACAATAACATTTTTCTTTAACATATATTTAATTGTCCTGTAGTTAGTTTGTGGTTAGATGCTCAAGTTTAAAAAAATGTTCAGGGCGTATGTTAAATATACATCTACTAGAGCTTGGCCCCCTCATGCTTCTGCAATTGTATGAATTGAATTATTAAATCCACAGGCTTTATGATAAATGATTTATGTGTCTAAACCTTTTTTACCATTTTAACGATAACGTTATGGACTCTCCTGACTTCCAGGTAACAGCAGTGAATGCCCCCCTCCTGGCAATGCAGCAGATGACACAGTCTGTGTAGACTTGGGAAAATGTGTGAATGGAGAGTGTAGGCCTTTCTGTGAGATAGAAAAGAACCTCAAGTCATGTGCCTGCAATGGTAAGAATGAGCTAGCATATGCTGTAATAGACAGAAATGGTAAAATTCTATATAAATGTACTTTAGACATGATCGTGGCACTGTTATTGCTGTAATTTGCCTGAGAGAAATAAAATAGAACCCACTCTTTCACTTTTTATTCATTTAGTATACTTTATCCTTTGCCCACAGACACTGAAAATTCCTGTAAAGTTTGCTGTCGGGATAAGAATGGAATCTGCAGCCCATACGTGGATGAAAATATGCAGTATTTGTATTTACGCAAAGGGAAACCTTGTACTGTGGGCTTTTGTGATATGAATGTAAGTCGATCGCCTCTTGTTCGCAAGAAAATGCAAAGAAATATGTGTTTTTGAACCCACATATGTTCTAACAGGCACCATAAAAACTGGATGTGTACAGTTACATCACAGTTGTGGTAGAGGACATTTACTTTGCTTGAAATGTTAACAAACTATGGCAAAATCTCTAAGGCCCTCACTAGTACAGACTATTACATTCCAGAGATGGAACTGCAAGCTAGACAAAAGCCTGTGTTCCACAATTTCTTCACAGATACTGTTCCTTTCATATTATTTATACATGTTTATCCTATAAATGCGTCATCAGCTATGTTGTAAGGATAAACCGTATATTAGCAGGAGATTAGAAAACAATGCAACAATGTTTACTTATTTTAAAAGGGAAAAATATAATAGGCTGGATGAACTTCTTACGTTGGGTCCTCCAACTGTAACACATTCACACACTCTTGTTTCACTCTTCCTCACTGGAGCTACCCAGCTCCACTTGTGTGCTTTATAATCTCCGTATAGAAGAAACAATGCTCTTTATTTAGTATACTGGTCCTCATTTTAGAAATGTATTGTGCCCAGTCACTTAATATGAGTGCTTCTCATCCACTTGAACAGGACATGTTTTATCCATATGGTTACTGTTTTGAATGGGTGAGATATATACAGTACTAGCTTACTCATCGCACGTTGCTGCAATATCAGAAAAAAGGAAATTCAAGAAAACTCGTTATGAAAAAAAAAAATGAATTTGCATTGTGTCATTTTTATTAATATTTATTTATTTTCATCAGCAGATCATTTGAAAGTGTCACTTAAATTCTATTTATTTATTTGAGTGCTTGTGGATATACTATACTTTTGGTTTTTCCGTCTGGTGCGTACATGAATAAATCAGAAGGTTTTCCGAGGCGTGAGCAGGCCACATACAGTTTCCATGTGAGAAACATGGATTCTCCAAATCTAGGCCACACACTTGCAGCGATTGTCCTTGTGCTTTGTTGATGGTCATTGCAAAAGCGAGTCGCACCGGAAACTGCAAACGTTTTAACTCAAATGGAATATCTGTTGGGATCATTGGAATACGTGGCAACAGTATATCTTCCCCCTTGAATTTCCCATTCAGAATTGTAGCTTCGATTACATTGTTTTTCATATAAAGTTTCATGGCGATTGGATGAATAATGCATTTTTTGCTAGTTACGCCCTTACGTGAAATAGGGGACGAAATGTACTATGGCAAACTTCCTGGGCGTATACATAACAACTTCCCAAAGTTTCATGCCAATCGGATGAATGGTGTAGTAATGCATAAAGGACACACACACACTAACACTATAATTCAGCATTACTGGAGACTTGGGAATGGGAATACAGAAAGTTTGTCTAAACAGACAGTCCAATAGAAAATGTATCACAATAGTATTGTAATACTCCTCTTGTGTGTGTGTGTGTGTGTGTGTGTGTGTGTGTGTGTGTGTGTATAGAATATATATAGAAAGTCTTGTGTAAGCAGCTCAATCCAGTATATACATGGATATAAAAGTACTCACATCTATGTAAAACTGCTCCGTGTGCTCAGCGAGTGCATAGACGTCCAAAAGGTCAAATCCAACTGTAACACTAGAAGAAAGTTCTCTGGCACCTCCGGAGTAGATAAAACAAAGCTTTTATTTGTAGAGTTTAAAATGGCATAAGGCCGTAAATCCTATGCATTTCGCGCTTATTCATAGAAGTGAATAAGTGCAGCAAGTGCGAAACGTGCTTTGTTTTATCTACTCCGGAGGTGCCCGAGAATTTTCTTCTTGTGTATAATTTATTATATATATATATATATATATATATATATATATATATATATATATATATATATATACACACACACCTTGTAAGCAAATCCATAAGGTATCCATACAAAGTATGTCGCTGTGTCCTTTAGTTCTGTGGGAAATACTGGCTTGTAACAATCACAAAGCCATGAGCCTAGCCTTTAAAGCACTGACTGCATGCTGCTGTTCCTGTTTTTCTCTCTACCCACAGGGAAAGTGTGAGAAGCAGGTACAAGATGTAATAGAACGATTCTGGGATTTCATTGAAAAACTCAACATCAACATGCTGGGTGTGTATTTTATAACTATTACATAATAATGTTGATTTATGATAGAGAGAAGATTGTCCACGTCCATCTTATCGCTGACATTTAGCCCTTCAGTGAATTTCTTGTGGACTAAGTGATCGTGTTCAGTAGATTCTCCATTAGTTCAGTAGTGAGCATTACATTCATATAATGTTTCTGCTATGATTACTGTGGTTTTTTTAAAAATTCAAATACAGTGGTACCTCGGTTTTCAAAGACTTGGATTTCAAACAAATTGGTTTTAAACCACGAAATTCAAGAAAATTTTGTCTTGGAATCTGAACAAATATTTGGAACTCAAACACCCGAGATGAGCAGAATGGCATTCGCAGCATCAATACAAGTCAATCCGCGATTGGATTTCTTACGGGATAAATTGCTTTGGTTCTCAACCAAATTTGGTTCTCAACCGCACTTCCAGAACGAATTGTGGTTGAGAACCAAGGTATCACTGTATGTACATTTAAAGAACAATTTTATTCAATGTTTTATTTAATTGTAGTTATTCATTTACGTATATTTTTAGTTCATGCTTTCTGCAGTTGCCCTGGTTTTCTGACCCCAAGTACATTTTAGTAATTGTTTTGAGTGATGGGTCTTTCCTCCAGAGCTATGTTATCACTGAAGTCACTCCAGGCTGCATAGTCACTGTGCTGGTTCATGCACAGGGAGGCTAAAAACAACCACAATATATACTCTGTACTGCTCACTGTCCCAGTGGTAATTGTGTGGTACACTGATCTCTTTTTGGTTGCCACAATATATACTCTGTACTGCTCACTGTCCCAGTGGTAATAGTGTGGTACACTGATCTCTTTTTGGTTGGTCATTGTTAGGCTTTATTATTGTGGTTATAATTGTACTGAATTCTATTTGTGTGATTTATTATTACATTGACAGTATTTTATTGAGAAATGAATGATGCATATGTTTCTTTTTAGGAAAGTTCCTGGCAGATAACATTGTAGGATCCGTTATTGTGTTTTCCTTGCTTTTTTGGATCCCACTCAGTATCCTTGTTCACTGTGTGGTAAGTAGGTTTTGTTCTTCGTGAGATGGGATTGGGATTCCCATAGCAAATCCGCGACTGCAACAATTTTTAAAATTCCAGCTTGACAATATTTCCATAGTGAAGTCACGACTGTGACAGTAGCTGTTTATTGTGACTGCCTTTAGCTGGTGAATTCACACCTTTACGCGACAATTCGGACTTCAGAGAATAACTCCTTTCATGCCTTCCCCACATGTTTGGAGCTAGACACTATTGATCTGTATGAAGAATCACAATGGGTGATAAAAAACACAATAAAAACAGCAGTACTTGCATACTAACCATTTATTATAGCTCTAATCAGAGCCATATGACAAACCTTCTGCAGTGTTAAATGTGTCTTGGCAGAAAATAGATGCCAGAATTAATATCAGGAAGACAAGAAAGGCGAAAGTGTTGTAATGGGTTCTCCAAGAGAGCACCTTGTGTCACCAACTGTTTAATCTTGTCCTCTGAACTAGAGAGCTTTAGATATTTCATTATCCTTTAAAAGACCTACTATCAGTAACAGCAGTGATACCTTGTATAATATGTCATCATATGAATTGTGCTGATGCATTTAATTTGTCTTTTAGGACAAGAAACTGGACAAGCAGTATGAGGAGAGTACAAAGTCTTTGTTTTTGCCCAGTGTAAGTACAGCATATAAAAATAAGATTATCTGTATGAGTTTTCCATTTATTATCACTGCTGCTAAATACCATTGTACATAGATTTCTAGCTGTAGGCATGCAAGCACTCGTTTAAAGGTTACGCACACTAAAAAAACCTGTCCATTTTCCTGACAACCATGGGATATTTTCATCAACTCCAAAGATCTTTGAAAGTCACTAATAAGCTGAGATTTTTACAAGTGGCTTTTGTGAACAAAAACATGCTATATTTTTATAATGTAGGGCATTGTTTTTCAACCGTTTATCTTTAGGGGAACCCTTTTGTGTCGTCAGATTTCTGGAGGAACCCCCTAAAGAAATGTTGTAGTTTTATGTAGTTCATACTGCGTGCAGGCTAGCCGGGATAGGGTCCCGATCACTGACATGGGTATTGTGTGACAGTGATCGGGACCGTATCCCGGCTAATCTTAGTGTACCCCAAGTGTCGCGGAACCCTGGTTGAAAATCACTGATGTAGGGTCTCGTGACAGCTTTTTTGGCTGTTGTGGAGCTTATTTCCTTTTATTTTCTGGAAGATGAAGTTGGTGTGCATGAAGTGGTAGAACAGCTCACACTTGTCTTACCGAATCAACCATTTAACCACAGCCACAGCTGAAATATAAAACTTGCATATTCCAGTAAATACTGCCTAGATAAAAGGTTTAATTATTACTATTGTTAGTGAAAAGGGTGATCTACACTAGTGTTATAGAGCTTACATCTATATTGTTCCTTTAAAACTGCAAACCTTTCAAATAAAGTTTTAGCATGGATCATGATTGATAAGTCTAGATACAATGCTGCACATTGTCATTGGCTATTTGCAAATAAATGACTTTCCAACTGAAAATCATTTGCATTTCCTGGGTTAAAGTTTGTAAGAGAGATGCTATGTGGATCTGTAGTAACAGACAGTAAGAACTTTTTACCCAGAATCATATAAATTCCACTTGCTCCAGTGCTGGTTAGTCAGCTCAGATCATTGTACATGGTTGATTTAAAACCAATGCAGTGTGCAGCGTGCATCTGAATTGATAGCTAAGCACTGCAGCATGTGGATTTCATTGATCTGATTTAAAAGAAATGATCTCTGAACCTTTTATTAGGGTTACTGTTTTATTCCTTAAATATCCTCCTGTACATTGCTTACTACTTGTATTCACTGAAACAAACATTTATAACCATCCCTGCAGGGTTAGTAATTTTTGGGATTAGATATAAAAAGTGAAAGGTGTGCTTTCTACAATATCAATGCATAGTACAGAGGTAAAATATCTGCAGCACCAGACACACTAGGGTCTGCAGCACAGAGCTTCATAGCACTGAGTGGCTGAGAAAAGGGAGGGGCGTGTCTAAAACAGCAAAATGGATCCCTTGTACTGCAATGGATGCTCATAACTTCTTAATGGTGCATCAGATCTCAGCACTTTGTTTGTTTATTTTATTCTCATCTATCAGACCTATTGATTTTAATAATGTATTGAGCCAAAATTGAGTTCTTCTTTAAAGGATTTTGAATCTTAAATTCTGTTGAGGGTACATTTCTATTAAGGATAATGGTGAGAATGCGAATCTGTGCAAAATGACTATAAAGTTACGGTGTGTGGTTTTGCTATGTTGTTGTCCAACCTTGGCCATTTAACTCGACTCCCAGAATCTCATTGACCTACTTAAGCCTGTCGGCGTGTGCCAGGAATAGGAGATTGACAGCTAGAGGCTGAACCTCTGTGTTTTAGTACATTCTTTTTCATATACACAAATGCAATATATGTATTAGTTTGAAAATACAAAAAATTGGACCATTTTAGTGCTTAGTACAGAGTCGTGTGCTGCATGTTTGTGCTGGAGCATTTTCCCTTCTTGTACTATAAATACATAAAGCCTTAAATGCAGTGTTTGTATTTTTGTTTGCTACAGAACGTGGAAATGCTTAGCAGTATGGACTCTGCTCCAGTGCGCATTGTGAAGCCCACCCCTTCTTCTCAACCAACCCCTCGTTTTCAGTCTCTGCAAACTGTCCCAATAGTGCCAGCCCCAACTGCTGCAACTAAAGCAGAACACCAAAGAATGGACACCATTCAGGAAGACCCAAGCACCGACTCCCATCTTGATGACCAGTTTGATGAGGATCTCTTTCCTAACAGTGGCTCACCAGCAAAATCATTTGAAGATCTCACAGACCACCCAGTGGTGAGAAGCGAGAAGGCATCATCTTTTAGGCTTCAGCGGCAAGGCCGCGTGGACAGTAAGGAGACAGAATGCTGACATGCACTGTATGCCTCTTTACTTGACAATCATCTTGCTTATCCAAAAAAATCAGACTATAGCGGATAGAAATGATATGTGAAAACAATCTGTCCGAAAAGTTTAGCAAACTGAAGATTGTATAAAAAAAAAACAACTCGAGACTATCAGAGCTTTTAATAAATCCAATAAACAGCATTTCTTAATGTATTATTGGAATCATAAAAGATCATGTATGAAACAGTTTGAAGAGGAAGATGAAGTTTCAGACAAGTTTAATCCACACTCCTGTAGAGGCTTGGTAGGACTTGACTGACTATTTAATTTGTATAAACATTCTGTTTATGTTTACCTGGTAAACATATTCTGTTCATGTTTACCTGGTAGTAATGATGACACACTGATGCTCTTAATCTGAAAAATGTACTTCACAAAGCAGTACAATAATCTTGCCTTATTAAATGCTATAGGTTTGTTGCTCCCATAGTTTAGCGGTCTTTGTCAGGTAACTGGCCATGAATTCAGAAAATGTATTTGGTGTCTCTGTAGTACATATTGATAGAAACTGGCAGTTATTTTAGGAACACAACACATGCTTTTTAGGCCCATGACCACTTTAATATGTTTCATAAAGATATGGGACTGCCCACAAGTTTCCCTTTAAACCAGAACGCCAAAAATGTAATGCAGAACATCAGGCTACTTATCTGGGCAGGAATTAAGTCATTCATTTTAACGACTATTAAAAACAACCGCAGTCCTATAAGTTATTTTGTATTCAGTTCAGTATTCAACCAAATTAAGTGAAGGATTTAGCCAAATCCAATGTACATGCCATTTGTACTTACAGTACTGTATGGTTCTATTAGAATTTTGTCAAAAATGTGATGAACCACCTTAGATTTTACAGTATCCCCTATAAATTAAGGAATGATGCATTTTATGGAGGTAGTCATTGCAGAGCAGGAGATCCTCTAAAAGGGCTGGCTCAACAAAATGTGGAGCCTAAGATTAAAGTAAAGTTTTGGGGCCTTTACTGAAATAAACAGTAAAATATCTCTCTGAATATTCAAATATAAATGTGCTGCTTTTGCAAATATAACTTGTAACTTGAGGGCTGCAGGTACTTAAGGAAACAACAGAATATTAACCAAACAAATCGAGAAGAACTTAACTAGTGAGGGGCCTTGGGCAACTGCCCTTTCTGGCATCAAATACACGTCAGCCCTGTAAAAGGTAGTCACACTGGAGGATCTGGTTATCTGTGTGTGTTTTTTTTTTTCTGTTTGTTTTTTTTCAAGATGAAAATGAACATTTGCCAATGTGCGTAGGAACCACAGTATATAGACCATTATTCATTAACAAAAGTACATCAGTCTGAAGTGTGCATCTACTAAAATATTTATGTTTCAGTTAAACATCACAGACCTTCAAAGTGTACTCCTACTCAGCTGATAACACAGCTCATCCTTCATCTGCATGTTTTAGTAGATCAGGATTTGTAGGGAGTCCATACTTTATTTTACATGTACATTTATACAAATTATTAATTCCATACTGCAATTTTAAAAATCCAGTTTCTTGATTTTTTTTTTTTTTAATTTCCTGTATATAACGCTAATAACTGCCAGTTGGAACATACTCCCATCTTTGGTTTTGAAATATATTTTTGTTCTGCCATTGTGGTTATCCTTCAGTATCTGTCATTTAACCTTTTATTTACAATTTCCTAGGATTATCAGTGAAGGGTTTAGATGATGACATAACAGCTGTGTACAATGTAACGTAGTTGTCATTTTGTAAGTTACTATTATCAGACTTATTTTTGTGGTATTAAGGGATCATGCAGTTGTGCTTTTTATATTTTGGTATAATTTTCTTCATCAGTGGCATGCACACAACTGCACCATGTATATTACGATTACATTTCATGTTAAGATCTTTGATTTTCTCCTAACAGGAAAACCTGTTGCACACGATCTAGTTGTTCTGCAAAATGCATAAAAGATACAGGCTGCTTTTTTTGTCTTTAGCAGTTGATTCAGCACACTCCAAAATCCCCTAGCCATAGCAGAATTTTAATTTGAGTGAAATTATCAAGGACCACAAACATGTACTTAGTTATGCACAATGGGTAGAAAAGATTCAAATGGAAAAACCTTATTATAATGTTTATTGAATGCATAATTCTGCAAAAATTGGAGCCAACGAAGCACTGCCAAATCAGATCTATGATCTGTTTCATTTATTGTCAATAACCTGTTTTTAATTAACAGTACATCAATCTACTCTCTTGGTAATGAGAATTTATTAGTGCCCAAAAATCTATTGAATTGAATTATGGGAGCATAGGTTCCTCTTCAAATATGGGAGCATAGGTTACTCTTCCTTGACTCAAAGGAGTCAACTGCTTACAAAATGAGGATCCGTTTCACATTTTTTTTCATTAAGGCACCATAATTGGCACATAGTAATTGGCTTTTGTTAGCAAAAATGTAAAGAAAGCCATACATCATTAAGTGCCTGCAAGCTACAATTTTTTTTTTTGTAATGAACATTTTCCAGAGTATCATACCGTCCATTGAATTTGAAAACTTGACAGTTTATCTGAAAAGCATTTGTTCAGCTTGCGGCTTCCCACAAAAACCCTGTACATTGTTGGAAACCTTTCTGAACTCCATCTCACAATCAACAGAGTATAAAGGGGCATGACTGGTCCTTGCTGAATGATATTCATGATAAGAAAGAAGGTGCCTGTCATTGCATTGAAAAAACTGGATCTGGTTCTTTGTATAAGAACATAAAAGGAATAACTATAATAGTGATTATCAGAGAAACTCTGTCGCTTTTGTATACCAGGTGCCCTGGGGCCTTAAACGCTGCATCTCGGCAGTACTTGGGTTCGCCTACGTATTGTTCCATTCCTTATGATAGAAATAGAATCGCATTCTGCATCTGCTGGCCATGTGCATGATATTCCTTCTGATGTGTTATGTATAGGTATTCTCTCCTTACAAACACTATAGCTATTTCTATCAGCAGATAGTAGGCTCTTCTGTCTTTCTTCCAGGACTTTTGCTTTGAGATTTCATTACCTGCATTTTGTGCGACTATTTTTAATTGGAATATGTTTGGCGTAGGCCTTTGAATTTAGTAAGTAAAGGCCAAGGGAAGAGCAAACCCAGAAGCCTTCAGATTGTGTGAAGTACAGTTATTAATAGCTGACTGATTGTGATGGATTTTATAGTTTAACACACAGTGAAGATGTTACGGGTTAAAAGGTTAGCACTGACGATAGTCTGAATATAGAACAATTGTAAATCTCATAGGGTCTACTAAATGTATATTTTCCTTTGCTTTGTTTTTCCCCTCCCATCATTCCCTGTACTGGACTAAACGCTTGTTACTGGCAAAAGTGAAAGAATCAACAAAAATTTTTTTGTAATAAATAGAAAAAAAAAAGTTGTTTTTTTTGCCAGCAACCTTTGATAAATATGCTGCTTAGCGAATAATTCATTTCTTTAGCTTGTGATGGTGGAGCTTTCTGATTGATATCTGTATTTTAGCAGATTTTAATACAACTTGAGAAACTCATTCTCTTTACAGCCTTGGGATTCTTTGACTATTTTAAATGGAATGCTTACATTAAATGTACATGTTAGACAGGCCTATTTTCAGATCATTTAACATTTTGATTTCATTTTTTATTTTACAAAAGGGGAAAAAGCAGCTCCTGAAAATAAACATGAGAAAGAATTCAATATTAAGCCTGGGATTAAATACTTGAATATTCTGGTTCCTGGGGTCAGAGACGATATATTTAAGGTGAACATTCCCTTTAATGCTGCTTGGCAAGCAAGTATACACTACCCAAAAGTGTAGGCAGGCAGGTGTATCACTTCCAAACAGCAGAGGAAGTACAAATGTGGGAACCCTATGGTGTGCAAGGGCTTGTATTGTGAATGCATTTTTAATAAAGCTGTATATTTCTTACTTACAAAGGTGCACTTCAAGATGTTGTGATTAACTACACATAAAGTGTTTTTTAAAAGAATAAACTAACCTTAAAACCATTGGGTATGTGGCCATTTTATTTAGTGGATACTGAAACCAAACAAAATGATGAAATGAATATACACTATATTTAAATACAGTTGAAATTGAGATTACTGTGAACACTGGGTACATCTGGCAGACTAACATATACTGTATAAGAAACTTAAGTTGGAGTTTTACTAAATTGAAGAGGATGTGCAGGGGTTATAGTAGTTCCATACTCTGCCACAGACCTTGTTTCAAATCCCATACCTTCCCAATTGCATACTCACTCAGGAGGAGGACATCAGCCTGGGTACCAAAGGTCCCAACTCATTATATGCAGGCAGCCCCTAAACATGCATATCAGGAGATGTGGATCAAAACACACTCTCTCACTCTCTCTCTCACACTCACTCTCTCACACACTCTCACTCTCACACACTCTCACTCACACTCTCTCTCACACACTCACACTTTCACTCTCTCTCACACTTTCTCACTGTGACTGCGCGCTGCTCTCTGCTGCC
>WMED01001267.1:0-28021 GCA_019650415.1 Pipa parva
ATAAGATAATACAGCCAGGAAAGATCAGCAAAAATAAGCACAATGCATACCTCTCTAGGCTTTTCGCATGTAATGCTTCATCAGGAGAGTGTAATTGCAATGATTGTCATTTAGAAACGGCCGGCTTTAAACACTCCAGGTCTTCCTACGTAAACTGTAAGTTTCCTGCTTATTTCTAAGCTTAGAAAAAAAACTACACTAGGGCAAGGGTCAGCAAACTTTATTATTAAATGAGCCATTTTGCCCCCTCTTCCACTAAAGAAAAATATTCTGAAGCCGCAAAACATAACCGCTTAGAAACTTTTCAAAGTTTTCATCTTTTTTTTTTTTTATTTTAGTTTTACCTGTTACATCATCAGAATACAACAATCAGAAGAAAATAACAAAAATAAAATATAAAAATAAAAATTGCATTGATAAATAACCTTTATTCTTTTTTTCATTTGCCAATCATGGCTGAAGGGAGCCACAACAAGGAGGCTGAAGAGCCACATGCGTCTCCAGAGCTGTGGTTTGCCTACTCCTGCGACAGGACTTATTTTTGGGACATGGTACTGGTACGGTATATTTCAGTACTTTACTGCAGTTATGTCTTATTTTTGGGACATGGTACATTTCCTGTACTTTACTGCAGCTAGGTCTTATTTTTTGGACACTGTACTGGTAAGGTATATTTCCAGTACTTTACTGCAGCTAGGTCTTATTTTTGGGACACGGTATTGATACAGTATATTTCCAGTACTTTACTGCAGCTAGGTCTTATTTTTGGGACACGGTATTGGTACAGTATATTTACAGTACTTTACTGCAGCTAGGTCTTATTTTTGGGACACGGTGCTGGTACAGTATATTTCCAGTACTTTACTGCAGCTAGGGCTTATTTTTGGGACACGGTACTGGTACGGTATATTTCCAGTACTTTACTGCAGCTAGATCTTATTTTCAGGGGGGAAAAAATGCACTAGGTCTTATTTTTGGGGAAACAGGGTATGCAGCCTGGAAACTCCACCCAAATTCTCTTCATTTAAAGAGTCAGTTGTAACAACATAAGAGAAAAAGGGTTGTTTTGGGATAAAATTTTAAACAAGAGGTTTGCCTTTTAAGATACATAAAGGTACAGAATATAAAGTGTTGCAATTCACCATTACCTCTCTACCACAGTAAGTGCATCATTAAACCGGGCTTCAAACACATCTCCAATGAAATACTCTGCAAGCCTTCCCACAGCCTGCAGAAGGGAGCTCAGGTCCCGAAGTGAGCAGTGTAACCGTCGGCAGTCATTCTCTGCTGTAACATTCAATCGCTGATCTTTAAAGGCAATGACAGGAAAATTGTAAAACTGTTACTATAAAAACAAGTACAATTCCACTAATCAAAATAAACATGGCGCCAGGCCCTTTGCTTCCAGATTTGGATACTACAGGGGAAATTCATCAACAGGGGCAATCTTTCCAGAGGTCTAATAACCAATCAGCAGTTAGAATTCACTGGTGTATGGGAACTAACTATGAAAGCCAACTTCTGATTGGTGTCTATGGGTTACTAGACTGCCTTGTAGAGAGCATTTATTATCCACAATGAAGTGATTTAAAAGTGGATAAACTAGTGGGCTGATTTAGTATGTGGGAAATGAAGGCTGGTTTACACTGGAAACATTTGTGCAGAAGCTGCTACATAAAGTTGCGGTCATTACTTATTAGCATATATAGGAGATTTTATACTTGGCAACAGGGACAGCAATGGCTTCTGGGAGTGGAATGTGACTGCTGCTTCCATAAAACAAATCTCGTAGCTGCAACTTTAAAAACAACATTGTACCCAATAGAGCTGCACTGAAGCTGCAAAGTTTTATTCTACTGCTACCCAGCTTATTTTTAACTGTTTTTACCCCACATAAAGTCATCTGCCTAGAGAAATATTAAATCCCATTAAGGTGTAAAACTAGTGTTGTGCTACAAATTGTAGCTGTGATTTTATAGCTTCTGAATTCAAACTAGAGTTGCCCCGTTTAAACAATCCCTTAGGCTTTGAGCAAAGTAAAGCAAATGTGATGTTGAAGGCAAGGAGGAGATACATGTCCATGGGCTCTCTAAGATGTACAAGCAAGCCAGCTACACTAGTGCAGATTTTTCATGGGAAAGGAAGGATATACATACCATTTCCATTTGTTACTAAACACTGCTGCAGTCCCAGGTAAACATCAAGGTTATCCTGCAGTGCTGAAAACTGTTGAAAAATTCAAAGTAAAACAACAAGGATCATATGCATTCATTTTTACAACTTTGTGACCAATTTATATTCACAAAGTCAAAGTCAAACAGATTCATTAACCCAAGTGCAAATTCTAAGCCAATGAAAACTACCAGTCACATTTTAGAAAATAAATAGAAAAAGCCAAGAGCTGAATACACATCATGTGGCATTCAGAGTTATCACTAATGCAACTGATGCCCTACTGGGAGCTAAACAAGGGCTCCATCATTTGCTCTGCCGGAAAGCTCAGTAAAGAATTTACATTTTTTGACATACACAAAATACATAATCCTATTCCAAAAACTGTTTTCACCTTCCTCTCTACTCCCTTAGTGAACTTCTTTCTACCTTTCCAGCAGTACCTTCAACACTTACTGCAATAGAACCTGTTTAAATCCCTTGTTTTATTCTGTCTCTGAAACGGCATAAGAGGAAATTTGATTCCAGTGTAAGAAACCTTAAAGGAACAGTTTAGGCACCAACAGTTATTTGGTGTCTGTTTGACACTGTTAAATAAATGCTTTTTAATCATATAAATTATTTATTTTTTCCACCCGTCACAATTTAGCACCAGTTTGGTACTGATGCTGCTGCCCTCTCTCAGCCACTTCCTGTTCAGCAGTTCAGTTTCGAATCTTGAGTTAAGGAATTGACTGACAGGTTGGATAATGCTAAATAACCAATCAGAACCTTTAAGCTGTCATCCACCTTTTTTTTTTTAATTCTGAAAGGTATAGTTAACCCAGCAAAAGAAATTGTTAAAGAAAGGGCTGAAATATTCACTTTATTTTTATATGGATTTGGTCTCTCTCTCATGCTCAATATCAGCGCTTGCTACTGACAGCATACACCATTAGCTGTAAGTATTGCAACTGCCTATGGTAATTCATTAACTATGAATTTTAACCTTCCTGAGACGCTGTTGTGTCAGTGGCAAAAGAATCCAACCAGGAAGTAAACACAGAAGGAGCTGTGTACTGTGTACACAGATTGAACAGTTAATTCTTTTGCTCACATAAAAGACTGACTAAGTATATTAGAAAAAAAAATGTAGATAGAGATAAATATCTATCTATGTCAATTCTACATATGTACATGAGCACATACAAGTATTGAAATTACGTTTCTCATCTCTCCAGCATACATGACAATGGGGATAGGAGTATTACAAAAACCAGTAGGCAAAGTAAAGTGCAAATGCAGATACCATATATAAATAGAATACAATGCAATACAATAAAAATAAGTAATAGGAGGTGAAAGTGCATATCAAAGGGAGAAGGGGGGGGCAGGGGATGTTGAGCTTGGAGGCAGGTTAAGTCACTGAGTACTTATTGAATTAACAAGGTTATAGATAGTAGTGATAACAGGAGGGGAGGTTAATAGGTGAGAGAGGGGAGGGAGATAAGGGGGGGGGAGGCATGTACAACACATTACTTTTTATTAATTGGACTGGACTGTTCTTTTACGGTTGCTTTTGAGCTTTAGTCAGAGATCAGGGATTGACTAATTACACTTCCTCAATCATTTGAGGTTTTTTTTTTTTATTACTCTCTATGCCACATCAATTATATCACTCCTCAACCAACCCCAAGTGAGCCCAATGGTCGGCCTTGCTAGTGCTATCTCTTAAACATGCACAAAATAAAATGCTTTCCCCCTCTCATCTGCATTAGAAATCTGTTGCTGTCAACACTACCACACCCCAACCCCATGTTCCACTGCCTATGGTTATTACTTATTTCTTCCTCTTTCATATTTCCAGTCTCCTTACTAACTACATTATGTGAGTTTCCCCTATAGAATTTCTGTAAAAGGGTTACAAAATCCCGATTCATTCCCTTGCCCCCTGTAATGCTTCCCTCATAGAACAGTCACCAATCCATTAAGGGTTCCATACACCTCATCTACACAGGCTACCAACAACAATGCATGTGAATATTGTTACGGTTATAATTTACCTTCCATCCGTTAAGGCTACATTAAATATTCATGTAGTGGAAGAATGTGCAACAGCCACTGGGTCTCTAAACAAAAACACATTAGAGAGCTTAATCCTCTATCTAAGCCTGAATGGAGACTCAAGCTGCTCTGTCACACAGCTGTCCCCAGAAATCAGGGAAGTCTAAAGGTGTAGGGGAGGGATAAATACAGATTTTGTACCAGGGCCCATAGAAGTGTCATTATTGCCTCACACTTCTCTCTTATAACCAACCACCTGCTCCAACACACAACCAGGACTAAATGAATGAACACAGGAGAGCAATCTTGCACTGGCAAAATACGTAACATCCAATCAGACATTTGCTTTTATTGATACAATGTATTTGGTTATGGCATCACTGCAAGCTCTTAATTATCTTTCTTTGGAATTTCCACCTCATTTTTGTTTGACAAAGAACTTCTAAGAGGAAACTAGAGAAACAGTAGAACCAGATAGAGTAAACAAGGTAACTATACCACAACACTGTGAAATCGGTAAGAACAGCCTCCTTTAATTTGTTGCACTGGAGTGCATATAAGATTTGTGTCTCCCTAAAACTGAAAAGAAAACTAGTTAACATGGGAGACTTGTTGTACCAGATACAACTTTGTGAAAATTACACAAGGACCTGACTTGCTCTCAAGTTGGTTAAAGCCCTGATTAACTGTATAGGTCAATGAGGCAAAGATATCTAGTTAGGTGCGAGTGTGTTCATAACAGTGGGGATCAGAATAATAGTAATAGTTAATAAGACAAGTCCATCCAGTTCGGCCTATTTTCCTGCAATGTTGATTCAAAGGAAGGCAAAAAACCCATCCTCATATTAGGGTAAAAAATTCCTTCCTGACTCCAAATATGGAAATCACAGTAATTCCCTGGATGATGACTGCAAAAGCTATAAAACTGAAAACCCACAGAAGAAAGCAATCCCTCTGGCCCTAGGGCAGGCAAGTCATGAACTTCTGGAAAGAACATTTTTAGAAGTCAAGGCTAAAGTCTGATAAAATTGCACATAGAATTCGTTACTCTGGCCAATATCAATGTTTGCATTCCCCCCACTCTTATTCACACATAGTTGGCCTTGCCCTCCAAACCCTCAGTTGGCCTTTAGAAAATAATAAATTCAGGTTATTTTTTTCCAAAATTCTGCTTAGGTTTGTTGGGGGGGAGAAATAGCGATTATGCCGACAGAGGTCTGCTGATCACAACTGCATTCACAGGGACCAGCTGTCAATCATCTGGCAGCGGGATCCACAATGCCAAAAGGTTTGCAAATCATAAAGTATAAACAAAATAAAACTTCACAGGAATGCTACATAAAATGTTTGGGTACAGCCCATTAGCAATCATGTCACCTGTGAATATACTAGTCAGCAAAGGGAGAGTCACAATAAGCAATGAATTAATCAAGATTAATGCAGAGGATGGAGTGCATCTGGTGAGGTATTCTGCATTGGGGAATCACCCATGGTCCCACTGTTATTCACTGACATTATCCTTGTGTTCTCAACAAGAAAAATACACAGGTAGACATTTTTGTCAGGGAATGCAAAAGAACAAAACACCTGTTCTGTAAAGATATTCTGAGCAAGCAAAAGCAAATCTTCATCTAAAACCACTACAATGGTTTGCACATTAATACACAATTTCTGGAATTTTTCCCTTTTATATCAACTTTCTCTGTTAGTGTATATAAACCATTAGGATTTACACCGTATACTATAGAACAACTTTACCCACAATGCATATTCCCTTTAATGAATTCTAAGCACCAGTAACCGCTTGCTTTTCTCTAGGAATATTACCTGTTCTCATTAGGACTACCATCAAATCATGGGCCCCAAACAACCTGGAAAAGGGCCCAATATGGCAGTGAGTTTTTGAATACCCAAGGTACACTGTAAACCACCCCATTAAAGTGCTCCTGTCATCTCAAAACACTAATACTAATTTAGGTTGTACTAATGAAATAGACATTATGTATGTATTAAAGTACCTTTAAATAGCATTTCTCTGTCATCTTCCCTGGGTTTGGTAGGCAGAGCTAAATGATGATTGACATTATAGCTCCTCCAATCAGATCCCTTAAATCACGATCTAGCAGGGATCTGATTGAAGGAGCTATAATGGCAATCATTATCACCCAACCCAGGAAAGAAAAGTTGGGCTGACAGGGAAGATGACAGAGAGAAACTCTGTATAAAGGTATATTTTTTGAAAATACATATATATTTACAAAAATGTTTATTTCAATTAGTACAACCTAAATTAGCATTAGTTTTGAAAAAAACTAAAAAAAAAAATCCTATTTGGATTGGAATGGCAGTTATCAAAAACACAACTTGTGAAAATGTTATCTCTGAAGCTGAATTCATGAATTTTATTGCTTTTTCCGTCTGTTCTTATCTTTACTGGCAGCGGCCATGTTAGTGAACAGACCTCCTCCAGTCCTGTTTTCTATGGTGCTCTGATAGCTACATTTTATACTTAACAGAGAATTCAGAATTTTGCAAATCACAGATTATATAACTATAAATGCAACTTAAAGGCCTTTATATTTTTTCTTGTTACCGTCCTTTCAGATTGTTCATTGCACATGAATCCATTAATTTAATTGATTATTACTTTTAATAATCAATAGAGGCCCACTTGTGTCTGGGAAGCTGCAGCCCCCCTGTTTGCTGAACTCCTAGTAACCCGCTGTTGGTTGTGTTATAGTATTATACAGAGCATCCAACCTCCTGTGTCAATCGCAACCTAGCACTTAAAGTGATGTATCCTTGCGTTATTTTACTTGTATTGTTTAATGCACTTCTCCCATGTCTTTATTGTACTTGTATTGCTGAATTGTACAGCGCTGCATAAATTTGTGGTGCTTTATAAATAAAATTATACATACATAGTGGGTATTCACTTAGTGAGTGCACTGCCTGTGTTTTGTGTGTGTTTTAAGGTTGTGTTATGTGTCTGTTGAGAGAGAAAACTACAAGTTATGTAGTGAGGATAGTCATTTGTGTACTTTCCCAATTCTAATGTCATCAGACTTACTATCTGGCAAGTCATTGATATTACAGTTTGTCCAGTACAAAGCTTCTATATTGCACAATCTGCTTTGGCATTCTGGTTCTGCCTAGGATATACACTTATTGCATTCTGTGTAGACAGGCAAGGCTACATGAGTACTGCAATATGGAAATGTTGTCTCCGCTAGTAGAAATGAGGATTAGTGAAGCCATTTACCAGTGTTGAGAAGGCATGAGTGGGAAGCAGCTCCATGATTTTGGCTACAACTTCTAAACTGTGCCGCAGGTATTTCTGCCACTCGGTCTGCTGCTGTTGGAAGAAGCATCATAGATACAGTTCACAAAAAAATAAGTCAGCAGGTAAGGTCACTGCAACAATTTCACAATGCTATACACACACACACATCACAATAAAATCCTCTTTTACAGCTTGCACAATTACATTAATACCTGCAGTACTGTTAATAGGCTTTCTACCCAGCAATGCTAGTAACATCATAATAGTGCAATGGCCCATAAACAAATCAGTATACATGCAGCCAGCACTTCTGTAAGCTAACAAAGGGTTTATTAGATAAAGGTACACTAAAGCCTGCAGAAAAGAGCATTCTATTTATTGGCCTCAAAGTACTAAATTCAACTGTTAAAAGTGCTAAAATGACAGGTTTAGGTTAGGTTTGCAGAACACTTGTTGCAACTGAAAAAAAAAAAAAAAAAAAAGCACTTGGAGCAGAGATTCTCAGCTAATCCTAGCCCCTCCCTCCAGTTGCCTTTGTGCAGGCTACTACTTGTGTGCAGTCTTTAAATGACCAAGCAACTTTTGACTCTGAGCGATTTTAAGCTGCTTTTCACCAGTCTTTCAGTCTCTCACATAGTGGCCAATGCATAGAAAGCTCTTTAAAGCCTTTATCATTTCTTTAAGCATGTGATTGGTCATAAAGGGAGGATTTATCGTGATCCCTAATGGTTACACCACACCCAATTATCAATGGGCTATGTATAATATACTGCAGATGAACACTCACAGAAAACTGGGTTAAAAAACACATCTCGTAATATCTGGGAATAACAAAATGGACTGATTTGGGGCATGAAATTTGGCATAAATGTAGGATACCCTTATCCCACTTACATCATCATCCAAGGTCTCATCATCCAGCTCCTCTAGCTGTGTTTGGTTGTAACGGAACTGAATTCGGTTTAGCACCTCTGTCAGCAGCAATACTAGTGCATCCTTGTACCTAGACACCAAAGAAACAACAATGAAAAAACATTGTATGCAAATTCCCATCTTCGTAATGGTGTTTTGAACTGTACCCATTATACAATGTCTCTTACATCTTTTTATACTAAAGAAATATTGATTAGTGTTATCTATGTAACTTACTAAAATCCTTTTCCCCTTTCTTTGAAAGGCTGAAATTCTGTATAAAAAGTCCAAATGCTATAAAAACACACATACACTTTAGAAATACTGTAGCAAGTATATAAACATTTTCTCACTAGATAAATAAAGTTTGTGGGTTTCTGAATTGTAGTGTATTCATAACATGAATGTGCTGTGCAGACTGTAACTTTCCATTTTGTAAGAGATTCTAAAGACATCACATGCAAGTCTTTACATACACTTTAAAAGAAACAATAACACCAGAAAGAAAAAAAAAAAAAAAAAGACTCCAGTTTAGACTGGTATGGTAGTAATTAACAAGGACAGCAACACAAAAAATGAAAATGCCTCAAATGAATTTACAGTTGCTTTATATTTAACCTGTGCTTACAAGTCTATAAGTATGATACTTGGCTATCTAGCTTTACAAACAAGGCTTTCCAGAGCACTTCCTGAATATGAATTGTGCAAAGCTTCACAGAAAACAAAACAATGGGACTGGGTGAGGTCTGATTAGCAAACACATGGCAGCTATCAGTAAAGATTAAAGCAAACAGAACACAATAAAATACACAAATTCAGATAAAAAGATAACACTTTGACAAGAGCTGAATATGAATAACTGCCATGTCTGTACAAATGAGATTTTGAATTTTTCTGGTAGCACTGGTACTTAATACACAAGGTTTGTATTAGTCTGGAGCCACATGATATGCATTTAAGCCTGGTGAATTTTCTCAACATCTCACCAACTTTTCTGAGAAAGAGCAGAACGTAAACAGTTTATTTGGTCACATATGCACTACGGTAGCCCAGGCCCAATTGTTGACTTTGTTGATTGAATCTTTATTTTGTTTTTGTCGCATTTATTTTCCTTTGCTGGCGGCAGTCATGTTTTATCTCCATTCCAGCCCCAATGAAACTTTACATAAAAAATATACAGGAAGTGCACCAGAAACATAAGAAAGTGAAAGTAAAAGATTTTTTTTTTTTTTAATTAATAATCATACTTTCTAGAAGTCTTTCCTTTTCTAGAGTGGAGGCCAATGCTTGGTACGTCACACAGCACTACAGACTCCTCAAATGTAAAAAGATGTTTTTATTTATTCAGGTTTTTACTGATACAAATCTCCAATGACATAGGCTTACATTGCAAAACTGAGAAATGTTTAATTTAGTAGCAATATTTACTTTAGAACTGATCACTTGTGATAAGGAGATCAGCAGAAGATGTCCTAGCCCCATAAAGAAAGTTTTTAATTGCTCTTGAAACTCCATACAACATATGCAGGTTATTTGAAGAAACATTTGCATCAAAAGCAATTACCTACTAGGATAGTAGCTGGGAGAATACCATCAGGGTTAGTGTCCATTCAGAATCACTGCACAGAATAAAATAACATAACATACATCTAACTACTATATTAGCAGATTTTGGGGAGAAGTACATGAACAGCATTACTCCTAGGCTTCACCTGCTGATAATGGTTTCTCTGTCCTCAAGCCGGGTCCTTATCTTGTTAGTTAAATAGTCCAAGAAGTGTGCCCAGATATCCAGACAAGACAGGTAACCCTCATGAGTGGGCTGAAGAGGAAAAAAAAAACAAACAAACAAAAAACAGAGATTGTTAGAGGAGCAAGCAAATAATCAGCCAATCACAATGCAAAGTTGAGAAATGTCTAAGTGACTTTAGCTGCAAAAGGTAAGTCACAAAAATATGTAAAAGTACAAGGCACCTGATGAAAGGTATACTTAAATAGCAGCTCCAAAAATTCAACAACAGGGAACTGGGCGTTCGATTCTATCCTTCTTAGATGGACGTTAACAAAGAGTCTCAGAAAATCGGTGAACTTTTCCACATAGCTGTAACAAAATGTTGGAGAGATACAAGAACATTGAAATATCACAGGTCCACAATAAACAGTTCATTTAATTTACATATAGACAGTGTCCAATACTGTGCAGTGCCATCCTCTGGTCGTGCCAAGGGCATGAGGTAGCAGGAAAGGAAATCCTTCCACCAGCATCAGTTTACAGAACATCTTTAAAATGATCTCATTAAAAAAAAAATTATTATTATATTTTCCTGTCAATCATATGGACCAGAGAGACATAATCGCTTAGGTTTGCCTCTTGCTGAATCTTGAACACGACCTCACCTTTCATCTAGTTCTTCTAGCCGAGTCCGTATGCTATGAGCATTGGTCTCCCGCGTGATCCGCTGCAATAGATAGAAAGTTTGTTGGCAAACCCGTAACAGGTACTCCTGGAATTCCAAAGGAACACAGTTCTTGCACATAAGTTCATTGATGCAAGACATAGCCAGGACACCAAGCCTGCCATGATCTCGCTGAGACGTGGGTGCTGCGCTGGAAGGAGAAGGACTACTGCTTCCACCATTAACAGTAGCAGAGTTTGTGCTGGTGGTAATACTGTGAGTCCGACGAGCATCACAGCCCAAGCGGGCAAAATGAAAAATAGTTGTTAGAAGGGAGGGAGTGATGCTGGCAGAAAGGGGAATCCAGCTAAAGAGGTGGGAGAGGCATTCCAGGGCCAGAGTACAGACACGTTCACTCTCTGCCTCCAAGCTTGGTGGAGGCTGGCTCAGTTGCTTAGCCAGGCTGGGAGTGTGAAGGAGATTACTGAGGAGGTCATCTAAAAAAGAAAAATGAAATACCAAATAAGAGCCTAAGAGCACACACACACACACACACACACACACACACACACACACACAAACAAAACAAATTAACGTGTTGTGAGTCAATGAGGCAGTATATTACCCAGTGAAAGAAGCAAATCTTATTGGTCAGAAAAGTAACACCTGATTTTAAGGAGAAAGTGCCTGCCTCATGATGTTTGGATCATTGATCCAGCATCACCATCACTTTCTGGGTCATATCTCTTCTTCTACATTGTTGATGTGAGCAAACACAGAAGAGGTATAATGATTCCCTTGTTTTTGCATTTTTGCATCTTTGCATTTTTGGTTGTTTTAGTCCTTAAACCCTTTAAGGGCATAATAATTCAAAGGTTTTTGAGGAGTCAGCATATACTGATCCCTCGCATGTTAATTTACACCACATAGTGGTTTGATATTATAAAAATCACATACTCCATTTTAAATGGAAATCTTGCCACTTAACATGTGACCTGAATTATGGGCTTGTACTGAGAACATTTTTACATTTTTTGATGTCTATTTTTTGCTGTCTGTTTTTAATTTTTAAACTGATACTACGATTTTATATACCCCTTTTGGCTTTGGAAATAAATACATTTGAAAAGCGAATTAACCTGATTGGCGAGTTTGATGTCTGGAAGAACAATCTCAGAACATATTGGTTTTCTTTAAGGCGCAAAAACCACGAATATCTGGTGAGCATTTAGAGACCACCTGAGTGACCTGTTGTTGCACGAATATTGGGTGTTTTATCACTATTACTTCCTATACGCACACCTGCACTTGGGGTTGTAGGGGTGCTTCTCTGCCTTTTTTGCTATCATATCATCTCACAAAGATTAAGCACTATAGTGCACTTGTTTGCGCTTCCTCCCCAGAATCTGCGTTTACAAATTATATAATGACCCAATGCTATTCTGCACTTGCTCACATCAGTGATGTTGAAATTGAGACAAGACCCAAAAGCAAGAATTGCAATTAAAAGGGATTGCAACACTGGCAGCAAAAGAGAAGGTTAAAAAAATCCAACCAGGAGGAGATGGCACTGGAGGAAAAAACAGCATCGGTATGTGTATTAGCACAATAGCTGCAGAATCAATGAGCACGCTAGCTCTTCTTTAACGATTATCCATTTTAAAAGACAGTACAGTTTAATTTATACACATGACTGTTCCAATTATCAAACTATTGGCTAGATCTTTCAGGTTGGTTATCACATTAGTGGGAAGTTAGCTAAACACAATCAGTACTTAATTGGCAACATAAATATGGGAATGTGCCCTTTTTGTTATTGCCACATTTAGGAGAAATAGCTGATGTGAGTTCACTAGGACTGACCAGATCCTTTACTGTAAAGTCTTTCCTCTATGGTAGCTGAACAGAGGGACAGGGAGATTTATAAAAATCCTACCAAATACCTTATCCTGTTGTAGAAATTGTATTGTATTGTTGTATACTGTTGTATTTTTTTTTTTTTTGTAATGTTTTCCATCTTTTAAGATCCTAGCCCATATTTCTAAGTTAAAACTATTGCTAATCTGGCAGTTTATCCATATAAAGGTAACATTTATTATTGTTTGTATTTAAGGTTGGTAGCACAGTCAGATTGTAAAACTGATTGTAATTAATCCATACATGTTCAAGTAAAGACCCGGTGGTAGGCCTTAGGCAGTGTCTTGTACTTTAATCTGGCGGACTTTTATTTTGAAAGGAGTCCCTGGAGCAGGGGCAGTCTTTGAGGCTGGGTTTACATCAACGTATGATGCGCAGCGCATCATACACTTGTGTGGAAAAAGAAAAAAGCTCCGCTGTATTTTTCTTTTGTACTTACTAGCGACAGTGTGAACGCTCCCTTGGCGTTCACAGCACTTCCTGTGTGTCACATAGTGGGCACGGTGTATATACGCCTGCCAAAATGCAACACACAACAGTCCAGACACAGCGTATACGCGTCATATGCTCACGTGTCTGGAACTAGGCAAGTATCGTTGGCTTCTATGAAGCCGTATTTTTTTTTTTATGAGCGCTGCCCATCATACGCTCGTGTGAACTCAGCCTGAAGTAACTATGGAACTTATTGGCTTATGCACCAGAGGTGGGGCTTGAAATACTCTGTAAATTGTTTTGTCTGCACATTTGATAAAGGGCTCACTGCCCGAAACATGCAATTGGCACCTAATAAATTGTAGCATTGCATACGCTACGTCTTTTTTGCACCTGCAACCCTGCTCCATCTTTATTTCTCCAATTTTGCTGCGTAGTTGGCAGGCCACTGGACTCAGAAGTTGCCCTTACAGCTTTTTCGTTTGTGTTGGTTAATTATTTATATTAGATACTTCGCTTACATTTCTCTGCTGTGACAGAATAAAGAGTTGTGCAAAATATAACATTCCGCCTTGGCTAAAATAGTTAAAGGTGTTTGTTCTTTTCCCACGTTTTCCTTAGACTTTCTTTTTATTAATGCTGTTGTATTGATAAAGGTTTACAAAGTAAAAATTTAATGAATCAGATCTGCTGGTTCCTAAAGAATGAGAACTACGCTATGAAATATTTAGCATTGAAATGGCAGATGAGCATACGGGTAATTTTCACAGAAAAAAAAAAAATATGAATGTGCATTTCAT
Source organism: Pipa parva (assembly GCA_019650415.1). Taxonomy (NCBI): domain Eukaryota; kingdom Metazoa; phylum Chordata; class Amphibia; order Anura; family Pipidae; genus Pipa; species Pipa parva. The sequence continues at coordinate 13,956 of WMED01001267.1, forward strand.
GAACTACAAGGGAAAAGGAAAGCTCTGCTTATGACGCTTGTGAGTTATAGGGAGGGATTAGCGAAATGGTTTCCTCTGGGTTGAAAGTAGAAGTTCACATGGGCCTCTAAAGACGACACTGGCATTCTGTCAATAGAATAATGACTTCCTGAACAACTGTTTCTCACCCACTACTCAGAGAGGCTCTATTCTAGGATCTAGTAAACAAAAATCCTAAACAGATCACAATTTATAAAGGAACCAAGAAAAACATTAACTTCACAACAGCCATATGGAAAAAAAAATCCATTCACAATAAATTCAAGGTGCTATTAATCCTTAGATAACGATCTTCTCTGCTTCAACGTAATGTACGGTGGGTTCATCTATGAAAGATATCAAGCAGCGCTACATAGTTCTCTGAACAGGAAGGAAGCATGCAACACACAGACTTTACTGATCTAAGGGGAAATGTCACAGACGAAGAAGCAGATAGGACACAATTCAAAGTGAAGTAAAACTTGTATAAGGACTAATTCGGCCTTTCTAGAATAACAAATGGTAAAGAAACTAACAAATCTATTAGACACGAGATAAAATGTCCTTTACATTAGGTTAACATTTTTTAATCTAAGCTGCTTTGAAGATGGAAGGAGCGATTATAGAACAAAAACAGCTATGGCATATTTGATTATATGTGCAAGATATCTGGTCAGTACTGGAGAAAAAGGGGAATTTTAAGGAGACATACTCAGGCCAGACTTTGTCATGTGCCGCTATACATCCATTTTTAAAGTACACATTTGTTGATTGATGCTGCAAACTAACTAAATATCAATTTTTGTAAAAGTTACCTACCAGCATCTGAAGCCGTGGGTGAGGGAGGTGGCGTAGCTGCAGTAATGCTGTGCTTGTCCCAAATGCTTTCCAGGATGCCTGTAAGTGAAAAAAAACCCCAAAAAATGACTGTATAATTATACATACACACACATACTGATCTTAAAGATTAATATTGAAAATTTAAGGGGTTTACCATCCTGTAAGAAAAACAGGATTTAAAGACTTAAAAGTTTAAAACGGACGACAACACAAATCATGCAGCAAGCTGGTATAAATGGTAGGAAAATTACAAATATTTGAAATCATTTAAAAGTAAGTGTGTGTGTGTGTGTGTGTGTGTGTGTGTGTGTTTATGTCCAGGCAGAAAAGAAAAATTCCTTTAACAAGCTTTTTAGATTAGGTCACTGGAGACAGCAAAGGTGCCATCTGTTTAGGTCCAGAGACTGGAATTATGCCCATAAATCTATACAGGGTATATATCCCCTAATGACTCATGAATTGATTAACATGGTGTGGTATTAAAGGAGAACTAAAGTAAAAAAAAATAAAACAGGAATGTTAAAATACTTACAGAGCCGATTGATTACAGTCACGGCATGAGCTGTGCTGTAATTACACAGCGTTGGCTGACTGCCAGCCAGTGCGAAGCTCCTCCCACCTTGTTTCATCGCCAATGGGAACACTTCCCGCAATGAACATGATGATGTATGAGGTCGGGGAAGGAGCTGCGCGCTGGCTTCTCAGTCAGCCAACGCTGTGAAGAAGGCATCGGGCAGGCTTCGGCTGCTGGCTCATGCTGTGACTGTAATCAATCAGCTTTGTACAAGGTAAGCATTTTAACCGTTGTCTTTTATTTTTTTTGCTTTAGGTCTCATTTAACGGGTAGTTACAAACATTAACATTTTACCATAACTAAATTATGCAAATCCACAAGTCCCAATTTTTTGCCTTTGAATATCAAAAGGTTTGTAAGTTGAATAGTATATAAGTAAATAGCACCCAAAGGTGTATGCTGCCTAGACAAAAGACAAGGTATATGGGTATACGCAGCATTATGTGATCTACCCAGACAGAGGTAGAATGATACACACTGAACGAATAAACCCTGGGTGTAAGCTGCTCAGAGCAGCACATACAAAAGGAGTAACCACAAGTGTTAACTGCGTAGATAATGGTCAAGTTGAGCAGTGCATACATGGTTAGACAATAGCCACTAATTCTTAATTAAGGAGACCGGATCACCATTTCTTCCTTGACATTGAGGGACACAGGTAAGACTTCTGACTGTAAAGTACTTCTCTACACAAGAGGTAGGACACTAGGAATTGAAAGGGGCAGTCTACAGGTATGTTTACTTAGGGCTGGGGTCAGCAAACTTTACTATTAAAAGAGCCATTTTGCCCCCTCTTCCCACTATTGTAAAGTAGTCTGGAGCCACAAAACATAACAGCTTGGAAACTTTTATAAGTTATAATCTCTTTTTTTTAATTTTACCAATTACATCATCAGAATTCAACAAACAGAAGAAAATAATAAAAATTAAAAATATATAAATCAAAAATTACATTCCCCTATGTAATCACACAAACAAGCAGACAAAGATTAGGTCCAATAAATTCAGGATTTAAATGAACCTTGTATGTTTTTCGATAGCGGGAGGAAAGAGAAGAGCCCAGAGTAAACCAAAGTAAACTCCATGTAGATAATGTCCAAAGAGGAAAGGACCCCAGGACCCAGCACTGCAAAGCAGTATTGCTAAACACAAAACAACTGCGCTGTCCTAGTTCAGCTGATCTGCTTCCACAGACATATCTATCTTTCCTCTGACACACTGTATCTGCGTAGCCATGACACTCCTACTATGGGTCCTGTTAACCACCACCAGCCACAGCGACAGAGTCATCTGGCTGAGGCAAACACTGAAAGGGCAATGCTCTGAGGAGACACCCCTGAAAACCACTTTCCAGATATTAAAAACAACTTGCGACTATATGAGATCACTAGTGGGGAAGCATTTACGGATCCAGTCAAGATATGACATTCCTGTTGTCCATCTGAACCACTAAGGTAGAATAAGTAGCATACACACTATGTAGGGAAATGGGTGCATATTAATTAGTAGGGCCTCTAAGCCACCTATATTAGTGCATACAAAATACCAAGACCTACTTTCTCACCTAAACCTACACATAGACACAAGTAGGGGTGTGCGATATTTATTGTGTGCGATAATATCGTATTCAGGGCAATATCGATATTGCAAGCTGGCAATATCAAGCGGATCCAACGGCTCCGCATGTCTGTGACGTGCTTTACAATAGACTTTCGGGAGGCGGCGGACAGCAGGAGGCTCAGGCGTGCAGACTCAAAGCAAGCTGCGGGAGACCCAGAGCAGGTGTGTTACACACCAGAACACAGTGCTATACCATCAGAGGCATATAATTAGTAAGAAATAATTCATACTTAAGAAGTGCAAGCTAGTAAAATATTAGACTTTAAACACATTTTTAAATAATGCAAAATATCGGTTATTATCGTTATCCACAAAATTACGGAAAATATCGAGATATTTTTCAGTAATATTGCACACCCCTAGACACAAGCCAATTTAGCATGCAAGGTGCAGTAAAGTAATACCACTTGTAATGTAATGTGCCTTTAAAATACTGGATCCACTTTGGTGGACAAAGCCAAGACCATGGGGGTAACTCAACCTCTCTCGGTAGAAGTTAGGACATGGATTATGAGGAGTAGAAGCTTACATGTCTACTCCATTAGGCTAAACCCACCTTGGGCATCCTCCTCCTCATGCTAGTACAGATCTTTGAGTAGAAAGAACCCACTAACATATCATCGTAATAAAAACTACTGTAATGATAATATATTGTTCCCCCATGTCCTTCCTTCTGCAAAGAGGAAAGGGATATCAATGCAAATAATGTCTACTGTATACTATGCTCTGGCTGCATTTATGCATTCGTAACCAAGATTGTATATTACCTGTCAGCAAGCCTAGAACAGTGGGAACCTGCTCCAACAGCAGCTTTCGCAGCTCCTCTTTCCTAGCCACACTAAGGTCTTCACGTGGACAGGCAAGCTCCTCTGAGGCTGTTTTTAGCATGATCAATCCCAGGGGTGTTGTTCTTGGGGTTTGAATCAGCTGAGCGAGGAAGAAAAGTGAAGAAAGCGATACGTTTTTTGCAGTACATGCCTTTCATTCCTCCTGAGAATTCTTGGTAATCTGTTGCAATAGTAGACACTTACCTGTAGGATGTTTGTGAAGAAGTCATGGTAGAACATTGGCCAGTCTTGTCTGCCCATGTCCACAATAACTTTGCACAGCTTGTTGCAGATAAAGCTAGGAAACGTCTTGTGTTGGCTCAGTAAAAGCTTAGGCAAAGAGCTGCGGATCTCCATCTTCTCAGACGAAGAGACACCCAACCACATTTTGTTGATTAGGTTCTGAAAAATACAGGAAATAAATAAAATGTAAAACATAAAAAGTTTGAAGAATTCTTAAGCGATGCTCCATATGTATAACTCCATATCACATTGGTTTATGAGAGATCGATCCTGCCAAACAAATCTAATTAGCTTCTATGAGGTGGTGAGATATAGACTGGACCGGGGGGTTTAAGGGGGGGTCATATACCTTGATTTTTCCAAAGCATTTGATACTGTGTAACATAAAAGGCTGGTACATAAAATGAGAATGATTGGGCTGGGGGAAAATATGTGTAAGTGGGTTAGTAACTGGCTCAGTTGTAGGAAACAGAGGTTGGTAATTAATGGTACATACACTGGGTTACTGTTAGTAGTGGAGTACCCCAGGGGTCCGATTTGGGCCCTCTTCACTTCAATATATTTATAAATGACCTTTGTTGAGCTATTGCATAGTAAAAATTACATTTTTTGCATATGACACTAAACTGTGTAAAGTAGTTAATACAAAGGAGGATAGTACTTTAATACAGATGGATCTAGATTGCAGGTTTGGGCAGGAATGTGACAAATAAGGCTTAATATTGATAAATGTAAGATTATACATATGGGAAGCGAAAGCGCATGTCTAGATTATTTTATAAATGGGAAAATACTGGGCAAAACTAACATGTGAAATGATTTAGGAATTTTAGTTCACAATAAACTTAACTGTACCAACCAGTGCCAAGCGGCAGCTGCCAAAGCAAATAGGATCAAGGGGTGCATCAAAAAAGGCATAGATGCACATGAAGAGAACACAATTATACTGCTTTACAAAGCACTTGTCAGACCACACATGCATCATTGCAGTGGTGCACAACCTACGGGATGCATAGCTATCCAGCCTGCGTTGCTATCCACACAACAGTGAAACTTTACAGCTAATTTTGCTTCACTCCCAGTTTCGAGTCTCCCTCTTGTCTTTGGTGCGGAGCTCAGTATAATGCGGTTATCTGCCTGCCTCACGGAAGTCTCCTGCCACCAGAGCTCTTGGAATATGAGACTTTAACTAAATAAAGTCGCATATCCCAGGAGCTCCGGCAGCACAGTTGACATTGCGGAATGTACGGGCATACGAGTGAGGAAATGTAGGGAGGAGCAACGGAGTGAAGTGCCTTAAATGTCAAAAGGAGAACACTGCAATTGATTCATTTGCTTACAGGGAGCAGAGAGAGGTCAGGGGGAAAAGGCTTTTCCCTCCGGGGAGTGAATTCTGGCTGCAGAATTTAGAATAGACTGGAGTGGGGAGAGGTGGGAAGCTGGAAGGCCATATAGAAGAACATTGCAGTAGTCAAATCGGGATAGGACAAGAGCATGCATGAGGGTGTTAGCAGTGGAGTGAAAAAGGGGCGGACCTGGGCAATGTTGCGATGGAAAAATTGACAGGTTTTAGCAGTAGTATAGATGTGTTTAAAGAAGGAAAGAGTGAAGTCAAAAGTCACTCCAAGACAACAGTACAGAGGATACAAGGTTGATGATGGCACCATCCACTAGAAAGGAAAAGGTAGGTGCAGATCCAGGTTTGGGTGGAAAAATAATTAATTCTGTTTTAATTAGATTATAAATTATATTACTAGGTTTATAAAAATCATGAAGAATTGTACAGTTATCTTGTTTATGTTTAGATAATCTGCTTTGTAAAAACATTATCTATCTATATCAGAAACTATCAGGAAGAGAAATTCTTTACTTTACTGATTTTTCCCTGTGAAGAACAGAAACTGCTTTTTCAACAGTCTGATGATCCATGCAAACCAATATTCAAAAGAAACAACAAGCAACTTTCGCTTTCCTGATTAAGCACAACTAAACTTTTGCCATTGGAATTATTTAAAACTATATTTTAGAAAAATGCAGAATTGCAAAGTGAGAGAGACAGAAAAAAAAAAAGAAAAAAAGAAAGAGGTTCCTGTTTCTTATTGTTTTCCATGGACCGTATAATTACTCAGTCATGTTTCTTGAGCAGGGCCTGCATTCCTAGGAGGTTACGGAACTGCTAATGTAAACAATCATTTTATAAACAATATTCTGTGGAAGTGTCACATCTAAAGGAACACTAGATACAGAACACAATGCCAGCATAGACTAACCACAATATAGAAATTCTTCCCATTACTATTCTTATGCCTACCTTAATAATGTACAAACAAACATTATACAAACTTGTGACCACAACATGGATATGGTTGTGTGCACCCACTCTGCTGACCTCCCATGTACCCCATGCTATTTAGTTACTTTTGAGCAATAAAATTGAGTTCATCCCCCTAGTAATAAATGCTCATATAAAAAAAAAGAATAAAAGTTTAAAAGGAACATGTTATACCCTTTTAAACAGTCCATTAGAGTTAATATTAAACTGAAAATTAATTTAGAGATAATCAGAAGCCTGTATTATCTGCAGCTTTCATTCCACTATACTGCCTGCATCAAGGTATCAATGAACCAACTGATGGGGAAAGGGCTTCTACATGTTAAAGGGAGAGTTGGAGTCTTACACCCACTACCTCGTCCACAGAAAAAAAAAAAGATTCAGGGGGTATATCACCAAACAGCGAACTTACCCTCTGGATCCTTCACATCAGTACACATACCCGGTTATGCGCTTGCTCTACCCGGTGATGCTCTGCTCGTGACGCCTTGCGAGACTGGAATCCCTTTAAAGTGCTTGCTGATGTCTGAGTGCAGGACATCAGAGAGCGCATAACCAGGAATGTGTACTGATGCGAAGGATCCGGAGGGCAAGTTCGCTGTTTGGTGAATTATCCCTTCAGTTGGAGGAGAGTTGACTTTCTTCAGGCAACGTGTCAGAAAAGCTGCCCTAAAGCCCTGGATATAATGTGGCAATGTAGCTCTGAAGGAAAGAAAATTGGAATGTTTGGAAGCACAGATAATTGACAGAATATGTAGCAAGAAAAATGGATTAAGCAGCTCTATCCAATAATATGATAAACGTGAAAGTACTCAAATCCAGTAAAATCACTCCGTGTGCTCCTCAGGATGAAGACCTCTCAAGCGCCATGTAAAGTAGCAACTAGAAAGGGATATCCCAGGCACGTCCGAAGTGATAAAATAAATATTTTATTGTTTATTCATTATAACATGAGGCCATAATTCTTATGCGTTTTATGCATCTGCACTTAGTCATAGACTAAGAATAAGAATTATGGCTTCATGTTTTAATGGATAAACAATAAAATATTTATTTTATCACTCTGGACATGCCTGGGATATCTCTTTCTAGATGCTAGAATATGTATTTGATGCATTTTTTTTCTTTTTTAACAAAATACAATAATTGAATAAGCGATTAGTTGAGCATATGGAAAATGTGACCTCACATTATAGGAACTCCTAATAAAATCTTTTCTAGATTCGACATAGGAACAAATGCTCTTTGGGAAAACTGCTGTCAATATCAGAGGTTTGAGAAAAAGTTAACCGATAGGCATCTTCTTGTTCCTTTGCCAAATATGTGGAATAAAGACATGTAAGAAAGATGGTAATGCTGTTTATTTGCTTTTACATGTATGATTGAAAGCAGTGAAGTGGACACAGAGAAGCCTATACTAAATATTAAATAAATGATTGGCAGATACTCCTGAATATTTTCAGCTTTGAATTGATCTCAGCTTAAAGTTCACAGTTCTCAGCCTTCAAACCCTCACCTCAAACACACTCAGACTGTACATCAATACATAGTCATTGTGCGAGCTGGACAGGAAGTAGAAGCAGAACCTCCATGCTCCAAGCTGCTGAGCAAAGTTATTCAGCAAAGACTCTGAGAAAAGAAAGAGAAAACAGATTAGATGCACATTTGTGATCATTCTAAATAAAGCCTGTAGGTCCGTTGCCACCTATAAAGGAATACTGGAGGCAAACACTACAACAATAAATAAACATGGAAAACTACAGTCACAGCACCCCCATTTTATGTACATTTACTAGTAGCCAAAAATATGGGTTACATTTTATTGTGTGGAAAAGCAGAAGTCTGTATCCTTGACATTAAAAAGTAGCTCACACACAACCAAAAACCATTTTTAAGCATGGGCTTGGAGCACAGGCCATTTGTTACAATACTGTACAAGCATGGCAATAATACATTGTTTTCTTGGTGACTTCACCATTTGTTTATTGTGATCTTGCCAGTGACAACTTAGAAACACACGACTAATCGAACAATCACGTGCACCTTCTGACCCAAAAAAAGTTTACTATTCCAGTAAGCAGAAGATCCCAATTGGGACATAAAGTCTCAATCTAAAGGGCACAAATAGGATTGCGGGTAATAAACCAATGAAAAATGCACTGTGTGAAAATAAATTCAAGCATTTTATTACTCCTAAAAAAGCAACAGGCCACTATGTACATTTAGGGACTGCCAGCAAGTGATTTTAAAAAATGTAACCTTTAAAAGAAAATATTTAGCAAGGGACAAATTTACAAACAGATAAGCATGAAATACACAAGAGCAATAAACACAACTAAAAATGAAAAACTACAACTATGATGTAATTCACTTGTGTTTTTTCGCCACTCATGTGTGACAAACAAATACAATTGTATTGGTGTAATATATAAAGCTACAACTAAAAACATCACATTTTCAATGTCTGCTTTAGCATTGTTCCAGTTTATTTTATTTGACCATTCTACAGTCGACTTGCTCACCTATTTCTCTCTTGCGTTCATTTGATGTATCACTGTGAAAGAATTCACTCATCAGGCTTTCGAGGGCTTGCAGCGAGTTCTCCTCGGATGCCTGAAAATTTTTTAAAAATTGTTTATTGGAACAGAAAGATTTTGAAAGTATGGAACTTGGATGCTACATGTTTAAACTGACATATACAGCTTTGTGGACATTAACAATACACTACAACCTACCCACTTGTGGTTTCTGGAAAAAAATGTTTAGCAACTAAAAAGCAAAATAGCAGAGCCTACACATATACAAACATGGTGAGTAAAAGTCAATTAACCTTGCCTTTTTTTTTTTTTTTTTTTTAATTAAAATGCTAAAACTACTTGTTAACATGGTTGCTGCCAGCTGTAGCTATGCCATTTTAGCTATGATGAAAGTTCTGGGGTCATGGCAGAACTAACAACCAGATAGCAAGATGGCAAAGAAGAGAGATAGCTTACTTTTTAATCTCTTAATTATAGAGGGAAACAAACGCTGAATATAGGGTACTTCCTAATGGGAAGCACCTTTTACTCACTGTTCCTGTGTCCCCCATGACACAAGAGAAACCAATTTAATTTTAAGTAATCTCTTTTTTCCCCTATGTGCACTCAGAAGAGTAGAATAGTCTTGGAATTGTCACCAGTCCAAGGGCAGATAATAAGTATAGGGTGCACTCTGAACATTTGGGCACTATTTTTGAAATGGTCATTAGCTACACTACCTTTCTGTCATAAACAGCAGTAACTAAACCACACACACACACGAGGTTATTCACTAAAATCCAAATTGTTGCTTATAGGTGCAAATTCATCAGATAAAGACAGTCGCAATAAGCTGATACTGTTGCAGTCGTGTCTTTATAATGAGAATATTGTCACAGTCACGACTTTATTATGGGAAAATTGTCACAATCTTAACTCTAAAAAATTGTCGCAACTTTACAATAGGGAAATTGAGGCGGATTTGCTATAGGAATCCGCTGTTTGAGAATTCGACAGTCAAATTAGCACCTTAGTGAATAACCCCCTAAGTAGTTGCAATTATGCATGAAAATTAACATTACTCTTTTTTGATAAGGCGTAATGAACAAGACCATGAAAAACAATTTGCATAATAATTATTAAATACTTTTAATACTGAGCTCCAGTACACCACAATTAAATCTCTGTAGTATTTATAGTTTAGTTATCAGAACTTCCTTTTTACTGGAAGTACATTTAAAAACAAGAGCAGAAGGTAAGTCAATGATTAAAAGGGTGACATAGTACTTATAAACTATGCTCTCAGTGTCTGATTGGCACTCTGTGGCCTTCACTGGAAGCTCCCCCCATCACAGGCGGCATCACATGACATATGTCATTTGTGAGTCCAGCAAGGCAAGAGAAAGGCCTGGCCTGTTGGGTGGGCTGGTTCAGACCAGTCCAAAACTGTATGCCCTACATGTGCAACATAGCTAACACAATTCAGTTAGCCTCTATTTGTCTAAGCCAGAAGTTTTAGGATGCTTCAGTTCATAGCAATGCCCCTATAAGATAAAAAAATTGCCAGAGGTGAAAAAAAAAATATGGATAAAACAAAGATTTTACTAGAACTATGTTTTTTCACAAAGTCCAACTAAACTTTGGTAAACTTGTAAAGGCTGTGAAATTACATCTCCCACATGGCTTTCTAGTTAGAAAAGAAGTTTTAAATCAAACATGGCTGCCTAACAAAGTACTGCTCAGAACAGCTGCATTATAATTTTTATAAGATTTTCTGTTTAATTTAGGTGTGCCGACATGATTTTAAATGCAAGGTATGTTATAAAACCAGGACTGTCCAAAAGATACATAAGCAGCCAACACTTAGCCAAGCAATGTACAATTTATTTTAATGCACTGCATCAATTAACAAAACCAATTAAAGAAATAATAAGAAAATAAGCATAGATGAGGATTGCATGCACATATTTAAAGCATACTGACAAACAAATAAGTCAATTTAGTCAGCCTTTGTTTTGGGATCATGGAAGCATACGCTATTGGTCAGCGGCATGCTCAGCTATAAATCACACATTGAGGCATAATAATGAATCTTTTCTCTTAGGTCTTGTGAATATGAAATGTGTATTTTTGGTTGTCTAATGTTACTTCACAAAAAGTCACTCTTTTACATACTAACAGAGACCAGTCTGCCACTTTCACGGTGCAAAGGGTTATGCAGTAGGTTGCTCACACCATAGGCCCAGTTATTTCAGAAAATACCAACAACTCATTAACTTGCAGTTTTGTAAAATGACCCGGTACCTTCTAAATTAAAAGTTCAGCCCTGTGGGTAAATGCTTTCAAGTATGGCTTTTCAAACCACAGAAGCATGCAAAAGCACAATGATCATCTTCGCATAGAGTAACGTTTCCTTCAGTTTGCACAAACTTCTAAAACAATAAAAAGGTTATGACTGCAAAAATATGAACAAATTTAGAAATATATTTTCATGCCCATATCTCACCATGATGTGTCACGGGGGTTCAGCTCTTAATCACTTGTGATATTCCTCCTCCAGACTCATGTCATTACAGCATTACACGTTGAGACCTCCTTACCCATATGATGAATGGCACAAGTAGACTTTGGCATCCACATAAAATATTAATTTAGCACCATCCCCATAATAATGGTCAGTTAAAAAATAAAATGACAACTATATAAAAAAAAAACAGATGCCGCTCTATTTGTAGTAGAAAGTTTCTAAATGGTCAGGCCCCACACTTGGCTCCTTACATTAAAGATGCAAGAGCTCCTATAAAACAAAATGCATCAACAGGAGGTTATAACCCAATGAATAAAATCAGCCAGCATGAGACTCCACACACACAGGTGAGCTGGCTGTGGTCTGGCAATGCTTTAATGAGGTGTCCCCATCCCTCTAACCAGGGGCAGACAGGCACATGTATAGGATGTGGCTGGGACTAAATGGGGAAACCGCATATAGTTAACTGGTAAGGCAGCTATGAATGATGGGAAAGGCTGCAATGTAGCATTCATAAAGGATAGCCAAATCCACGTGACAGTCTAGGGACGCAGCTCTTCTGTGGCCCCTGACAGAATTAGGGGCCACACCCTACGGGTGATGGATATAGAGGGTCAGGGGTCAGTCACCTCCCATGCCTGAGGATACGTTTCCTGCCTTTTTTCCGCTTCCGGTTGCGTGGGAGGGGAGTAGAGGTGGGTTTGCCCGTTGGCAGCTTCCTCCGTTTCGCTCTCACTTAGTCACTGTCAGAGCCGTAAAGCCTCCGCCTCACCGGAAGTTATCCTGACCGGTCAAGGACCGGAGCCAATCAGGGTATAGCATGAGATAAAGGGGGTGGGAACGCACAAGCCGCCAACCAATAGCGTACTGCAAAACAAATCGCCACCATTTTGGAAGGTGGCCGCAGTGATCTCTCGACCAATCGGAGCGCGGGAGGGCGGGGCTGGAAGTAAAGTTGTGGAAAATCACGTGACAGGAGTTCTGTGTTGGGAAAGCTACCATGTTGGTGCTGCGGAAAGGGCTTGTGGGAACTTGTTATTTAGTCACGTGGAGCCTGGGGGAGGAAGGGAGGTTGAGACCCTAGAAAGAATTGCAGCTTTGATTCCCATTACCCAGACATGCGCTAGTCATTTAGTTACGTTATCTATAGATAGATATTTATTTATCAATTCTACATATGTACATGAGCACATACAAGTATTGAGATTACGTTTCTCATCTCTCCAGCATACATGTCAATGGGGATAGGAATTACAAGAACCAGTAGGCAAAGTAAACTGCAAATGCACTATCACCTATACTGGGAGTGGGCAATTATTTTTCTCATATTGCTTTTCTCATGACACTATCATCAGTGCAGTAATCAATGTATGTTCAAGAGAAAGTAAACACATTTGTGATGTAGATAGTTTTACAAATAGGTGACTTTTTCCTATTCATGAAGTTATCACTCAAGGGAAACAATCAAGCAAAAATGAAATTCTCCAGGTGAAAAATTCTATTTATTCGAAAGAATGCTCAAAATATTTTACTTTAGTGTTAATGATGTACACACCGGATTCCAAAAAAGTTGGGACACTAAACAAATTGTGAATAAAAACTGAATGCAATGATGTGGATATGCCAACATCTAATATTTTATTCAGAATACAACACAAATCACAGATCAAAAGTTTAAACTGAGAGAATGTATCATTTTAAGGGGAAAATATGTCTCTATAGGTGAAAGATCTGGACTGCAGGCTGGCCCTTTCAGTACCCGGATCCTTCTCCTATGTAGCCATGATGTTGTGATTGCTGCAGAATGTGGTCTGGCATTATCTTGTTGAAAAATGCAGGGTCTTTCCTGAAAGAGATGACGTCTAGATAGGAGCATATGTTATTCTAGAACCTGAACATAGTTCTCTGCATTAATGGTGCCTTTCCAGACATGCAAGCTGTCCATGCCACAAGCACTCATGTAACCCCATACCATCAGTGATGCAGGCTTCTGAACGGAGCGTTGATAACAACTTGGGTTATCCTTGTCCTCTCTGGTTGGATGACATGGCATCCCAGTGTTCCATAAAGAACTTCAAATCGTGACTTATCTGACCACAGAACAGTCTCACATTTTGCCACACTCCATTTTAAAAGACCCCTGGCCCAGTGCAAATGTCTGAGCTTGTGGAGCTTGCTTAGAAATGGCTTCCTCTTTGCACTGTAGAGTTTCAGCTGGCAACAGTGGATGGCATGGTGGATTGTGTTCACTGACAATGCTTTCTGGAAGTATTCCTAAGCAATGTTACCTCTAAGGAGTGACCAAGAGTGAGCAATTTTTTTTTCGTATGAGCGACAAATTTTTTAAACCCGCAATTTCTGAGCACCAGTTTTAGCGGTGCCTTTTGGTATGAAATAAAAATAAATATTCAATATATTAAATACTAAAGGCATACTAGACAATTTTGTATATATTTAATGCATATTAGACAATTTTGTATATTACAGCAAACATATCATATTACAGACGTAAGTGATACCAAACAATTTATTATAAGTTTTCAACTTGAAGCCTGTTTAGTCTGCTTTG
>WMED01001268.1:3493-28435 GCA_019650415.1 Pipa parva
AGTCTTTTTTTTACAATTATAATTATTTTTATCAATCGGTTTCCACCACAGTGTTGGCAAGTTGCCATCACAAAAGTGATACCCCTGCCTAGGGCAATATGATTCCAAAATACAGTCCCGGTGGTATTGTAGAATATTGTAAGTCTCAATAATAAACCTGGATCTCTAAATACTGATTGTGTAACATATCAGCAAGAGGTACTTGTGTATGTGTTATTCTTCTATTTTTAAGCTTTAAAAACACCTTTTGTGGCACAATTCAATTCATTGCAATTGGCTACAAGATTTAATGACAAAATAATAAAATTTTAAAAAAGCCTCCTCACTGCACAAAGCTTCAGTTCAGATCCTCTGTTTGCTCAGGTGAAAAGAATTAGTAATAAAAATTCGTATAATCAAAAATATTGTTACAAATTAGATTAGTATATTGACTAACAGCAAGCAAAAAGGTGACGCAAGACAGAAATAGTTCAAAAAGCAAAAACAAAGTCCAAAATACAAATGTCTAAAAATGTCACTGCAACATATTACACAGTAAGTAAAGGTAAACATCTGCATTAAAAACATTTATAAAAATGTAAGGTTATGCATATGGGAAGGGAAAATGCATGTCAAAATTATTTTCTAAATGGGAAAACACTGAGGAAAGCTGACATGGAAAAGGATTTGGGGATTTTAGTTGACAATAAACTTAATAAACCAATGTCAAGCAGCAGCTGCCAAAGTAAATAGGATCATGGGGTGCATCAAAAGAGGCCTAGATGTACATGAGGAGAGCATAATTATACCACTTTTCAAAGCACTCATCCGACCACACATAGAATATTGTGTGCAGTTTTGGGCACCACTGTACAAGAAAGATGCACTGGGCCACTAAAATAATAAAAGAAATGGGCAAACTAGAGTACCGAGAAAGATTATCAAAACTGGGATTGTTTAGTCTATAAAAAAATATTAAGAGGAGACTTACTAACATGTATAAATATATAAGGGGTCAGTACAGAGTTCTCTCCCACAATCTATTTATACCAAAAACTTTAAGTATAACAAGGGTGCATCCTCTGCGTATAGAGGAAAAAAAGTTTCTACACCAGCATAGAAGGAGGTTCTTTACTGTAAGAGCAGTGAGGTTAAGGAACTCTCTGCCTGAAGAAGTTGTCATGGTTGATTCCATGAACCCTTGTAAACTGTGATCATTTGCTATATGAAAAAAAACACTATAGGCACACTTGGCTAGTGAAAAAGTGAACTTAAAGTCCAGTTTATTATCCAGACTGAAAAGGAGCAAAATATGGTTTTTAGCACACAAGTCTCCTCAGAACAGAAAAACAGAAAATAAACATGCTTTTCTTCAGCCCCAAAATAAATCATACACAGTCCAAAATAAAGGTCTCCAGTCTTCCTGGTTAATATCTGCATCAAATAACAAAACAAACACTTTTCAGTTTTTTTACCAGTTGGTTGGATCAGCTGGAGTCCCCACCCGAGCTTCATCCACTTACCTCTTTCTCACACACTCTAGTTTTCTCACTAGCTAAGTTTAGCTTATACCTCCCCTAGCCAGGTGCATCAATTAAGGGAAAGCCTGGGATGGAGTGCAGGAGTGGCCTTCCCACCCAAACTCTTCAGCCACTCCTAAACCCTGGTCCCAAACTCCAGTTGAATAACGACTCTGACAGTTAACCCTGTAAGGCACGGCTATTTTCTGGGTTTTTATGCCACTGCTAACAAGAGTCTCAGTGGCACATACACTCCGTCTATGACCTTTCCATACACCTGCTTACACCCTCCATTAAGTAACTAACATTACAATTTATAGGTGCTAGATAACTGGAGGTGAGATCTTGATCCAGGGAATTACTCTGATTGCCATATTTGGAGTCTGGAAGGATTTTTTACTTAACATAATAAATAATTATTAATAATAATTGGTACTTGCCCCATGAGTTTTTTTGCCTTATTCTGGATCAATATTGCAGAAAAATAAGCTGAACTGGATGGATTTGTGTCTTTTTCAGCATTTAAATTAAGTTACTATGTTACTAAACAATAGAAATGACAATCATAAAAATATTGATTGTAAATCACATTTTACTGTGACATGTTGCTGTTTTATGTAATGGTTAATGATTAAATGTTAATGCAAATTAACATTTCTAGAAATGTTGCTGTTTTATGTAATGGTTCGTGGCTGTGTTCTCACCTAATGCATACAATATTTGTTTAGGATGAATGTCAACATTTGATTTAGATTTTAAAAACATAATCTATTGGAGACCTTAAGAATAACACTCTTGATCATTTTCTTTGCCATCAAATGATCAGTTCCCTCCTCTGGCTACAGAAGCATTTAAAGCTCATCTTTCCATCATACTTTAGAATTTGTTGTATTTACAGCAAGTAGCCATTTTATAAATCATATAGCGTTCCATGCATTTTGTACAGATAAATGATTTATTCAGCATCACTTGAGGCAATTTTGTGACACAATGATATAAAATATCAAAATATAAAGTCAATAAGCAATTAACATTGTTAGATGCAAATTAACATTTCTAGAAACTGGAGATGCAATAGATGTTGACAAGTCATATATAATACTATTTTTATAATAAATTGTTATATCACAATGTATTTTCTTACAAATATTTTTTTATATATATTTTTTTTTTTCAGTTATGCATCCATTACATGTGTCTTCTAATATTTATTGTTAGACATATCAGCAAGTAACATGATTTTCTGGGAAGAAAAGTGTTGCTTCCATGATTCATCTATATCCACACTGACAACTGTTATGGTAAAATCATTTTGTGCTTTCATTCACATCTTTATTTGCTCAGAGATCCTGTAATTCATGTTAGTGGATAGAGGTAGAAACAAATGCCCATAAGGCGCACAGCAGTTCCTGAGGAGCTATTCAACATATTTCTTCAGCTCCACACCAGTGATCCTAAACCCATCATGTTACTCCTATTTTATTCACTAATAAGAGCCATAATGAAACCCAGAAGGACCCAGGCATGTAAGGTGAAATCTGAAAATCATTCTTATTTTGATTTCCTGTTTACATTATTATAGAATATCCACTGTTTGCTTGATATCCTGTTAAGTGACATATGTAGTTTACCATGCCTATGTACTATTTTTGCCTAAGCAATATAAATAAGGGGCCTAGGTGTGAAACTTATTAAACCCGGAAAAGCCCGTTTCGGTTTTTCTGATTTTAATTGGGTGAACACCTGGAAGTTTCGCATGGTAAGTATCTCGAGATTTGTTTTGATCGATACTTACTGAGAGAAACTTTTTCCATTGAATATTTCCATGGTAAGGTAGCCATACTACACTAATGTAAATTATACTACACTAATGTAAATTATACTACACTAATGTAAATTATACTACACTAATGTAAAGTATACTACACTAATGTAAATTATACTACACTAATGTAAATTATACTACACTAATGTAAAGTATGGCTACCATTTCCATATATATTCAATAGAAGAAGTTTCTCCCGGTAAGTATCGATCGAATCAAATCTCACGATAGTTACCATGAGAAGCTTCTGGGTGTTTGCCCGATTAATAAACTTGGAAAAGCGAAAATGAGTTTTTCGAGGTTGAATACATTTCACCCTATAAGTGGGTGAAATAAACCCTTACGGTTTGATTTACAAGATTTTCTTTCCAGAAATTTAGAAATAATTGAGCAGGACAAAGTCAGATCAGGAAAAAAATAGTACATGACCAGTAACAACCGAAAAATAAAAAATCCCATTTAGATTGGCAGTGCCATTATTCAAATAAAGAACTTCTAAAAATATTTATCCTTAAAGTTAAATTGATGACTTGTGTTACTTTCTTCCTGTTTTATTTTTTATTGATAGCAGCCATGTTGTTAAACAGGACCACAACTCGATGAACAAAATAAATTTCTCCGGCACTCCAAAAGCGTAAAATCGAAAATTTATTAGATATCCATTAAAAATATAATAAGCGCTTTATGCGTGAAACGCGTCGGTGCTGTCCTTGCTTTTAAATCATGTTTTATTTTTAATATATTTTATATATCGTCCTCTGTAAGGGGATACTCTTTGTCTTTGTATGATAAAGGACTCTTGAAGAATCTGAGGGTCTCAGCGAAATGCGTCAGTCACATGTCACAGGGATCATCATACTGTTGATTGGGCCTGTTTCAAATTTACTTTTGTGAGTACCTATATGTATATATAATAAATTCCTTTGTACAGACATAGCTGCACTATGTCTCTCCAGCGCTACCATCCATTTGCTGGATTTTTTCAGCATATATCTACAATGCGTTATGTAATTGATTGCATTATAAACAATGACATTTCTTTTTACTCAGTTTTAATTAATATATTCCATTTATAAGCATTTAATTACATTTCATCCAACCAAATTGGTCTTAGCAACATGAATCTTTGTGGTTTTTGAAAGTTTTTTTGTTTCAACTTTTTAGGCTTTTTTGTCTCTGGTTTAATTTACCCTAGCAACCCAAATTAATGCCATTATTTGCATGAATTGCTTTAATATATAAACATTAACAATAACAGTTTATTATTTAATAATTACAAAAATAAAGACCCATTGAACACTAATAACACCCACATCATAAAAAAATGACTGAATTCCCATGTGAATAACCAATAAATAAATACAAGATCACTAATGCAAGGAAGAAAAGATGACTGAGATTATCAACATGACTAAAATCAGGAAAAAGTTTATCTTTATCAGCCTTTACTGTTATAAGGGCAGTACAACTTTGAGCTAGTATGATAAGCCCTATCCATTAAGTACTTAACTATTAATTTTAAGGAGCTTATCCATGAAAATCTGAACATTTGCATAAGGGTCTGAACTAATTAAGCACTTCTCATTGTTCAGGTATTGAGTAAATTCTGCAATATAGCAAATTTGCTTCCAATTTGGATGATTATGTGGGCTGCAGGCTTAGGGAGCATTTCACCCATTCATAAAGTCTGTTGAAGTAGTGAATTTGCCAGTTATACTTCTACAGATCAATGTGGTGATTTAGGGCATTGATGTCAGGGCTCCTGCTGTTTGACTGGCTATGCTACACTACATTTATGAATACGTTGTGCTGCTTAATGTGTATTTTCGTATTTCAGTCAGGGCTTATAGTGGTGAGCATGCATCCATGTGTGTCTGTGGATGTTTGCGTCAATAGGTTGCATCTGTGTGTCAATGTTTGACTGCTTTTCTCAGTAGCTTAGTGGATACTGTATATACTTCTCCTAAAATTCCTTATGTTTGACATGAATTTCTGTTTTCATCATCTTGCACCATTCTCACCCCTCCTTTAGAACTCTCTAGAATCCTCTACTTGGCCAGTAAGAATCGCCCAACCTTCAATTTTTTCAAAATTCCTTGTATACTCATTCCTTAAGTTAAAATTAAATGCACATTATTCCATTCACATAAAGTAACTTCCTTTGCCTAACCACATTTTCTAGAAATCTTTTGCCATGTTACATCAGTTCATCAGTATATTTGTGCTTCAGTCAAATTTCAGCAGGGTTTGTTTCAGTGAGAATATACAGTGCCTGTCAGTGATTTGTGTGGGTCTGCGTGTGTACATGACAGTAAGCATTTCTCTGCAAATTAACCTCTCCATACCAAAAGGCAAATGTCTGCAAATGTTACAGTGCAAGACAAGGCAAAATCTATAAATGACACAAAAGCCCACACAGAGAAGAATCTTACCTCTAAATAGATCTCTTTTTAGACTTTTTGGTCTCTGTCGATAGAGCATGGGATGCTTTTGTCAATATATGAGGTGGCATAGATGTTGCTCTCACAAAAATGCTTATTTAATTCATAGAGACAGACTGAGTAGTAGTAGAGGGGTGCAAGGCAATGCAGTCTGGGAAATGTATACAAACTAACTTATGTGAAAAGAAAATAATATGTCAACCATGTTTACCTTGTAAAAAT
Source organism: Pipa parva (assembly GCA_019650415.1). Lineage (NCBI taxonomy): Eukaryota > Metazoa > Chordata > Amphibia > Anura > Pipidae > Pipa > Pipa parva. The sequence goes on from WMED01001268.1 coordinate 9,481, forward strand.
TAGTGACCTGTGAAACAGACACCCCAATCACATTTTTATAACATCTACAGTTGTAAATAATATAAAATCAAGCCAGACAGATCTTGACTTTGTTAGTAGATGTAAACCTCACTTACATCAGCGAGAAAAATTGAGCTAATAAAGAAAGAGCATGATAAGCTCTGTGAATGCCACATACAAGCCTTCCCTGGCATAGAACCCTATTTCTATACCGGTCAGTCTTGCATGATAAATTTAGCATAAATGCTATTTTACTTGTAAGAAAGGTTGATTTGCATAAATATCCTAAGGAGCATTGCTTTTAATCTCCCTACCAGCTAAGTTTGTCACTATGACATATGAGCCCTTTAATTAGCTTTTCTCTCATTTAGTGTGCCCTGTTCAGCATTTGTGCTGTATTTTACTTACAGAGGTACATAGCATATTTTACTTACAACTAACCATTAATTTTCTGAAAAGATTTAAATTCTATTCTCTATTTAAATTTTTATATTTTAGATTTAAAAATAATTGAAATGTTATATTTTGTTTTTACCTGCCAACTGCTTGTGGTAGACTTATATTCCTCTTTCTTTCATGCCCAGTCAGTAATCTATGGCAAGACATTTAGCTTTTTCTGGAACAACCACCATCTGAAGCTGCTTAAACACAGTCTCAAGGGGGTTATTCACTAAAGTCCGAATTGTTGCGTATAGGTGCGAATTCGCAAGATAAAGACAGTCACAATAGGCTGCTACTGTTGCTTTATAATGAAAATATTGTTGCAGTTGCATCTTTATAATGAGAATATTGTCACAGTCGCGACTTTATTATGGGAAAATTGTCTTGACTTTATAATGGGGAAATTGTGGTAGATTTGCTATGGGAATCTGCTGTTTGCGAATTCGACAGATGAATTCGCACCTTAGTGCATAACCCCCTCAATTTTGTTAACTGTATGGACTCTGGTGTGTGCTTTCCAGATCCTATTTATGAATAAATATGATCATGTTAACATTTTCAACTTGCATGTTAGCATTTTGTTGTGAAATGCACACATATCTTCACTGCCATGGCTACAGCAAGCATTCTGCTGATGACAAAGGTGAGTTTTGCTTTGGTAATGGTGGTAACATTGTGTCAGATATTTTCTATTCCTAGCACTTGCCAATAGCTTATCTTTAAAGAAAACAAATCTCTCTAAAAAAAAAAAAGCATGGATTAAAAACAGTTAGTTATGCTGCCAGTGCATTTTATGTTCAAGATGTCCTTTCTATCAACCTCCCAATTTACAGAACAATAAAACGGTTTGGTAAATTTAATTAAACCCCCTGCTTATTTTCTGTAGGTATGAGAGTTCTTATATGAGTGAAGTAGCAATCAAAGGAGACCCTTGAGGAAAATCTACATATTAGATCAATGATTGGCATCAGCATTTAAACAAGAATTTCATTGTGAGAAACAAATTAAAGAAATTAAATCAATTTAATAAGAAGATGACAATAAAAAAGAAAAGAAAGTAAATTCCCAGAAAACCATAAATCTGACACAGTAGCTTATTGAAAATATGCTTTTAATGGACATTTTTTTTAGATGCATTCTACTTGAAATCACTGCTTATTTTGACCTATTAGCTGTGGCAAAAATGTCAAAGAAATTTTAATTATTATTTGCAAATGTTAATATAAAGATTCTATCTTCATGGGTAAAAGAGGCCTTGATAAGGAGCCCAGAAAAAGAAAATCTACTCTTCACCTAATAATTATCACTCTTCCCTTTAGAGCTCTCATAAATCTCATTAACATCACAGTTGGAAAGTGCCACTGAAAACAGCTAGCAGGTGTCTAACAACAGGACTCATGGGGTGGTTTTTACAAGAAAGGTCCTGATCTCTAAATAACTCTGAACAAATGCCATTAATGCACCTTTTTCCACAAAACAATGTTCTAAGTGCAAAGATTAGCAAACAAATAAGGTTGCTTTGTTATGATCTAAATTCTGCAGAATTGTAAAAGTCTCTGTATTTGATCATTCATTTGTTCAGTAGCCAAAGCTTAATAAAACATTCCAATAAAAATAAATTATGGCAAGAAGTAAGTTTTTTTTAAAGAACTAAATATGAAACATTTTTTCCAATTTAAACTTTTATTATGATTGTTTTAAGCATTATGTGAGTTGGTCATGAAGAGTTTGTAGATTTGCATTACATCATATCAAAGCATTCAGTGATATTTAGATGAAATCTATAGGGGTCAAGATTCTGGACTTGGTTGCTATACTTATGGATATTGGTTGAATGTTGTTCAAAATTAATAAAAGCTGACAGGTTTATAATTATTGTGAAAGGATTAATAATGAAACACAAAATGTAATTGTATGTACTGTATTTTCTGGCGTATAAGACTACTTTTTAACCCCTGAAAATCATCTGAAAAGTTGGGGGTCATCTTATATGCTGGGTATAATTTTTTTCTCTCCTTACCTAGCTCCTCCGTTGCCCGGCTGTCTGTGCTGAGCGCTACAGCATTCCTCCCCCAGCATTGATGTAACTTCCTGTGAGCGACAGGAAGTTTAATCATTGCTGGGGAGAGGAAATGCTATAGCGCTCAGCACAGTCAGCTGGGTAGGGAGAGAGAAAAGGAGGGGGGGGAGCATTAAGATAGTGCCCCCCTCCTTCAGAAGGTAGGGCTTGTAGGGGCAGCACAGTGTGATGGTGCTCTGATAATCTTGGAGACAGGGAGGGCTGGGCAGGCAGGGAGAGCTGACCAATCCAAGCAGGATTTACGTTGGAAGAGGGGTAGTCTTATACTGCGAGTATATCCAAAACTCTATATTTTAACTGGAAAAGTTGGGGGTCGTCTTATACACCCAGTCGTCTTATACACCCAGTCGTCTTATATGCCGGCAAATACGTATATAAATACAAACCAATTAGAAATCTTGTGGGGTTGTATAAAAAGGTAATGGAATTTTATGGAACAGTTTCCTCTACTCTTCACTGACCAGTGAGTAAAAGGAAAAATTAAAAATCAAATGAAGTAAACTTTTGGGACTCACACCCCACTCCAGTCCACTAGACTTCCTACCTCTTAGTCCAGGAGGACTAAGTTAGAGGCTCAAGACTTACCCCTTAACTTAAACTCTTCAGCCAGGGGGCAGAGGTCAAATTTCTCAAAGTCAGTCCCTTTCCCATTTCTGAATTTCAACAATTTTGTAAAACATCCAACCCTATCCTGAGAATGTCCCACATCCTAATTCATTATAGGGTAAGTAGTCTGAGTTGATACCCTCTATCCCTCAGTATATGGGTAAGGGTCTACTTAAAGGAGAACTAAAGGTAAAAAAGAAGAAAGACTTATTAGAAACATTACCTCATACTGAGGTGTATTGCTACAGTCACAGCATGAGCTGTGTTGCAATTAGCCAGCACCCGATGCTTGCTCATCAGCGATGAGTGACTGAGAAGCCAGCGCACAGCTCCTTCCAGTAGTATCACCGGTGGTGATAAATGGTTAAAACATCATCACGTTCATTGCGGGGACCAATGAGAACGGCAGAAGCTTTGCACATAGAAGAATATATAATAGAAGTTAGAAGGAAGGTATCATTAGGACATGAGATATAAAACATTTGCAAGAAACCTGTTGGGTTAAATTAGTTTACTTAATAAATAAATGATCATTGAATTTCTGTAATGGAACAAATATAAGGGCTTATTTTTACAATCTAATCAGAGACAGAAAACTAATCTAGTTTAGTTTTTAGTTTCAGTTTTTCTAATTAGGGTTGTAGATGGATTAACTATCTATATGACCACTTATGTATGTAAGTAAGTAAGTCTATTTTTTGGTATTTAGTACTACAAGGTAATGGAGAGTTTAACATTTTAATAATATATAGTCAGGACAGACACAAAGGTAGGTGAGCAAGTAGGTGATGCAGTACAAGCATTACCGGTAAATGCAAAACCATTATGGACCCTACCCCATAAGCTTATAACCTAAGTAAATGTGAAAAAATAGTGCACAAAACTGTCCACAACACATAAAAGAGCCAAACAAAAACAGTGCTTGTGCTCCAAGAAGTATAATTTGAGTTGAAATTATTAACAATACTAAAAATATTTCTTGTCTTTTAGGAAAAATGAATAGAATTATAAAGCAAAGGAAAGGGAAATATTAGTTGATAGAGTGAAAAGGAGGTAGCTCTAGTAAGAATAAAAGGAAGATATATCTACATATATTGATATTTAAGTACAAATGATGGGATAACATCACTCAAAGAAAGGTGTACAGTAAGATTGGAAGTGGACCAAGTTCAGCTTATAGCATTACCCCTACGCTAATAGGAAAACCAAGGAAGTGCCATTAGCAAGGTATGGTATAAACCGAGATGATTCTTTATTATGGATACCATTAGAATTGAGAATCTGAATAGGAATAAGAGAATAATCTGAATAAGAAGAGAATGGTCAACAGTATCAAAAGCAGAGGATAGGTCTATGAGGATTATTATTTTACTTATATTGTTTAATGCACTTTTCCCATGTCTGTATTGTACTTGTATTGCTGAATTGTACAGCGCTGCATAAATTTGTGGCACTTTATAAATAAAATTATACATACATACATACAGTATATTATAACTGAAAAGCAACCTCTGACCTGCAGATAATTTTGATAGTAGAGTATGTAGGCTGAAATTCCAACTGTAGAGGGTCCAGAATATTATAGTTGTTGAGTAGGTGAGCTAACAAAAGAGAAGACATTTTAGAAGCTTAGTGGCCTGTTGTAAGAGGGAGATAGAATGGTAGGAAGAGATGTATGAGTGTCAAGAGTAGGTTTCTCGAGCATGACAGTTCATTTTATAGACTGAGAAATATGCAATAAGGAATGTAACAAGGATTTAATCTGTATGGCAAGTCTGCTTTGTGTAAATGCTTTATAAAGAATTAGCATAATGTATTTATATACCAAACCATCCTATACAACAGTGGTGTTGAACCTATGACACATGTGCCAGAGAGGGCAAGCAGAGCCTTCTTTGTGGGCATATGAGGCATCACCACCACTGCTATGCTCGATCCCCCCAGCTAGCGAACGCTCCTTCAGTGCAGGCCATGGACCTGACCTGAGAGTTTTCATGCCTGCACTTCGAAGGCAAGGTGTTGGTGAGTGATGTAACTTTTGTAATAAGGAAGGGATTACCAGAGAGAACTGGGTCACCACTAGAGGCACTATAGTGCACCCAGAGCCTGTTATGCCTCTGGAAGCACTAAGGTGTACTAGAAACTGGAACAAAAACATGGTGGTACACCGCTGAAGGCACTAGTGTGTACCAGGGCAAAGTGTAGGGAAAACACACAGGAACATGGAGATACACCTCTGGAGGCTATAAAGTGTACTAACATGAGCATAGTGAACATAGGGGTAAGGGTGGATCCTCAATACCACAGTGGGAGTTGGCACAGGTTATCACTGAGGAGTCTAAAGAGGGCCAGGTCTTCACCCTGAAACCCCCACAAGGGAGTATAGCCTTTGCGGCAGGCACCTCCCAAGTCGTGGTCCTCAGAATAACCCCCCCACAGGTGGCAGCTGGATAGACTCACATGGAACTCAGATGTTACTTGGAACAGTAGAAATATAATGTAGCAATCCTGGGCACACGCTTGAACTGTAATACACAGCACCCAGTAGAAGCAGTTAGAAATGCAAAAGAGGAGGATGCTGATAGGGAGCAGCTAGGGAGGGCAGACCACACAGGTGCTGTGCTAACCAAAAGCTGAAAGTGCAGGCTGTGTAGTAACTCTCTGAACAACTGCAACTCACAGGATCACATGAAATGACTTCCTGAACACCAAGCAAACAAACAGGATCCTTCCTCTTGTGAAATTAATTAGATAATGATAGAGCACGGCTAAAGGCAGTACCCAGTCTTTTGAATTTGCTACCACTGACTTCATCCATGACATCAGCGGCTCTGAATTGGCTAATCCAACCAGGAAGTGCTGGGGAGAGCTAAATCTCTGCTGCACCTGCCAACATTCAGCTGACAGAAGTAATGAGCAATGCACTCATGCAAACACTGCTTGTTACAACTTTTCTGTCTATGCATGGTCACATATTCACACTAGTGGACTACTTGGTCACTAGAAATTTCAACTTTTTGTACAGGATTATCCCTCTTTTAGGGGGTCGAGTTCACTCAATATAGACAAACAGAGGTAGGCTCTCAGGAATAATCTGATGGAATTACTCTTCTTAAACCATCAAAATTCTACCATAAAGACATACGGCACCTACCTTCAAGACATATGGCTTGTTAGGTTATCCAAAGGCTTACAATATGGGTTTATTGAGGTGATACATTCTGCCATCAATTTTTCTCTGAATGTCTGACTAGCTCCTTGAGTGGGAGGTCTCTTTCTTCAGCAACTGCTCAAGTCATATAATTTTGAAGTATGTTAATCGCTTAATTAAAATGGCTTATATCTTATACAGAGCCCCAAAAAGGATTTCATCTCAGAAAGCTTAGTGAGGAAAGTCCATCTAACTACTGATTTGACTTTGTAGGAGTTAGAGGCACTATCAAAGGCATGTATCACATTATTAATTAAAGTTATTGAGGGTCTTCCAAACTTGTACTTGTCCAAGGACAGTTTCAGCCCTCCCCCTGATAGAGGAGCATTCATATTCAATCAGCACTTCTATTGTGCTTCCAAAGATCCAGTAAAAACTTTGATATCATTCAAATGTAAAATAAATCTCTATGAGAGGGGGCATCTTCAAAGGTAAAAGTATTTTGCTTATCATATCCATATAAATGCAGTAATCCCCTGGGAAAAAATCTTTCATGGTAAACCATTTACTCAAAGTAGAGTGCAATGGTGGAAAACTGTCCATTAATTTAATATCCAACAATCTATGCAAAAGGAGTACAATATGATTCTTATTCTGCAGTAATAAGCATATTATTTATAGGATTTCACTAATATATTATATATTCATAAACTTTAATCAGTTTTTTAGATATTTGACATCACAGAACTGCTGTCTTCAAGAACCTGAATATGGTGGCAAGGTTGATATTGCACTCATTTATTTCATTTATAGAGACAAAGAACAGACCAGCATCAATAAAATAAAATATATAAATAACAGCTAGGGGTCATATGAAATCTATTACTTCCATAGAGATGATGGAATCAGCATTGACACAGATATTCAAGATTTAGTTTCAACAAAATATTCATGTTTTTAAGTGCATGGTGTTATTATTTATCTGCAGTAGTTTGGTTTCCCATACTGTTTTTAGGTCCATGTTTTGGGTGTTTACCACAGTTTTATACATAATCCACAGGTTTCCATTGCCAGTAACACCAGAAGCATCAAAGGAAAAATATATATATTTAAGACTTATTCCACTGGACGTAGAGGTACTTCAGTATCCAAGATGTTCTTGTCAGTTTCATGGTCTTGTATTTCTTTTGAAAAACACCACAGATGTTGAGCTTTCCATGGAAATGTGTTCTTTAACATTACTCCTGTGTGACACCTTTAACTTCCTATCCAATCCATTTATCAATTTAATTTGTTTTCTCTAGGAATACCAAGTAAACCAGTGCTAATTTATTTGTATAGTAGTTCAATGGTCACAGGACAATCAGTCAATTTATAACCTTCTGCTGGCATCCACCTCATCAACAGCAACAAATCATTTGATCATCAGAGTTAGTATACTCCACATGCTGAACAAATTCTGATACATTCTCAGTCATAATGCATCTCATTAAGACTTCTCAACCAGACAGAAGGATTGTCCTGTAGTATTATATGATACTTTATATGGACTAACAGTTAATTGTATAAGACAAGCTTTCTAGATATTCTCTCTTCCTCAGGTCACAGCAGTAATAAAGGATATATAGTTTGTAGCAAATTAAAAGTATGTGAGACAATGAAAGACCAAGTAAACAGCTAAAAGGGCAAGTGTGAAAGACATAACATAACATTACATAACATTACATAACATTACATAACATTACATGACATAACATAACATAACATAACAACAGAGGTCAGAGGAGAAGAGCAGTCTAGCGGGGAGGGAGCACATTATGGTACTGAAGGGAGACTGAGGGGAGAATGGGGGGAGGAAGGAAAACAATTAATAGAAAAATAAAACTGTTTTTATTGATAATTGTCTAAGAAAAACAATGTCATTATTCAGTCCATAGTTCTTTGAGTCAAAAAATGTGATCATTTTAAGTTCAAATTTTTTTCTTTCTTGTGTGCTTTTAAAGTGTCCTATCAATACTCCTATATGCTAAAACCATTTTTTCCTATACTCCATATCACTTGTATATAATTGTGAATTTATCAATGAGTAAAAATCTGCTTGCCTGTGCTTCCTGTGAGGAAGCAACTTATTGCTTCATCCATTTAGAAGCTGAGAGAAGATTCCCCACCTAGAAAGTATTCCTTAAGCCTAATTCCTAATTGAAAATGTAAATGGCTTACTAATGGTCTATGGGTTAACAGTTACCTGCAAATGTAACCAATAACTCTGTGATTATAACACTCTTTTGTAAACCCTATTTCGTTACCAACTTTGTTGGATCAGGAGCCTTTCTTCCTTGGTGACTTCGTGTAGATTTTAGACTAATCCACAAGATGAATAATTTGAGAATATACTGTATACAGCCCATCTTCAACTATTATTCTTTCAGTAGCAGAGAAGCTTACTAGACTGTTTATATAAAATGAGGAGCCTATGGCTAATGTATAAGTTTGGAGCCTCCATATTAAGGCAGCAGTATGAAATGTCTTTAAACATTCCTATATAAAATTTATTTATTTTACAAAAGAGATTGTATAAATAGAGGGCTGCAGAATTCAATGTTAATACATTAACAGAGTAAAACTAGGAGGTGAACCATACATGATAGCATAGCATAGTGACACTCTATTTCCACCTAACTTTAAGGAACCAACGGAAAAAGAGGCTTGATCATTGAGTAAAGAAGGAAGGCTCGGAACCGACAGGAATCAGGAACACAGAATATCCAAAGAACAAGACATGTTAATGGAATCCAGGATAAACAGAAACTTGACTGGAAACATGATATGGCAAGAACAGGATACTCAGGACTCAGACAGAGGATACTCAGGACTCACACAGGATACTCAGGACTCAGACACAGGATACTCAGGTCTCAGACACAGGATACTCAGGACTCAGACACAGGATATTCAGGTTTCATATACAGGATACTCAGGACTCAAATGCAGGTGCAGGTGCAGACTCAGGTAAATGCGGAGTGCAAAAGGAGTGATAGTGGATCCTCAATACCACAGTTGGAGTTGGCACAGATTAGCACTGAGGTGTGGAGTCTAAAGAGGGCCAGGTCTTCTCCCTGAAACCCCGCAAGGGGGTATGGTCTTTGCGGCAGGTACCTCCCAGGTTTCAGCCCTTAAGGTAACCCCCACTGGTGGCAGCAAGAGAGACTCACAAGGAACTCTGATGGATACTTGGGGCAGCAGAACTATAACATATAGAGCATAGAAGTGCAGCATAACAAATCAATCACTTACAGCAATCCTGGGCACATGTTGAACTTTAACACACAGCACCCATAAGTAGCAGCTCAAAAACAGGGTAGACACTGCACGGATACAGCTCAGAAAGAAGGAAAGCATCAGATGCTGCAAACTGGCTGGTGCTGAACATGACAGAAACTGAAGGTGCAAGCTGTAGAGACTTACTGAAGATCTGACACTCCACAGAAACAGAATACTTGAAAACAGGAACAGAACTTAAACAGAATTTACATGAAAGAGATCCCTTTAAGGCAGACTTGAAACTGAATAGAACTTTAAACAGGATCCTTCCTTCCACTGGTGATGTTAATTAGTTAACGATCAAACACTGCTGAAGGCAGTGCTCAGCTTTTTGAATTTGCTGCCACTGATGTCATCCGTGATGTCAGCAGCTCCGGATTGATTGATCCATCCCGGAAGTGCTGGGGAGAGCTGTGTCTCTGCAGCACCTGCCAGCACTTAGCTGGCAGAAGTGACAAGCAATGCGCACATGCAAGCAACGCTCGTTATACTAATAAAGGCTAAAAGAGTGAGAGAATGATCATAAAAAATATTGTGGTTAACATTTAACAAGTAATCTAGTCTATTATATACTTTGAAAACAGCACAAGGGACTTTCTTCACACTCTTTACTGATGCTGATTTTACTCTCTTCAATTTTTAAGCTGTTCCTTCTATTTCACAGGGGATGTTCCACTTTATGATTTATGACTATACTGTCTGTGAAATGCTTTCATTAACTGACACACACCACTTTCTATCCTGTTTGGGGGCACTAGAAGTAACTAAAGCTTCCTTATCAGATGCCTTATCAAGAAATCTGCTATAGAACCTAGTTTAAAATCACTTGCCTTCCTTCATAAGGCAAGGGGTTTGTTATTTTTCAATGAATGCTTTAATGATTATTCTCCTAAAGTCTAAATAAAGCTATTTTTAAGGTACGATTAGAAAAAAAACTGAACATGTGATCCAACCTACACAAAAAAAGGTTGTGTAGGTTGGATCACATGTTTTGTTTGTTCATTGGAGTGGAGAATACTCCATTTGTTTGAAGAAGCGCTGCAATACATTCACAGGACTCATTTTTTGGAGGACATTGGCTCTGGGATGGCTGTAAAATTCTACTGGCATCTATTAGACAAGCTCTGCCTTTACCTGTATGTTGTGGAAGGGACGTAAAATAGCATATATGTGGTCTGTACTTTTCTATTGATATTGTTCTTAATATAAATAAATTACTTTTATATTCAGCCTAATGAAACAGAAATTAACAAATGTAGACTTGTAAACTAATTGTAATATTTTATAACATCACATTACCCTATACTGGACTATTAGCTGTCAGTACTAAGTACTACCTCTCATGCCCTCATCAACCATTAACCCTCATCAGTGTGAGAGAGCACTCCTAGGGCAAGCTACTTAAACGTACAAGAATGTGATTTGGATTTTTTGGATTGAGGCATCTGCAAAGAACTTCCATAATAACTGTTTTGTCCCACGGGATTTCCTCAGGATGTTGGTATTAACTTTTCATGGCCTTTCTTAAGTTTTGCTTCGTTCAGTTCAGTTAGCTCATGTATACAATTCACAAAACTCAATGTTTCATTTAAAGTTATTTTTATTGTGGGCACAAAGTAAATATTCAATTTAGCCTCTATTTCATAGAAGGCAAATACCCCCAAATTTGTTAAAATACAAAACAAATAAGGTTTAGTAATTACCTGCTCTTGCATATTACCTTCTGAGCCATGAGGTAGTTCAGGATTGGCCCATGTTGTATGCAAAGCCTTCCCTCTCCTGTATAAAAATGTTATTTTTCAACCATTTCACATCAGTATTTTCTTCCTAAAACAATAAATTCAGATATTTTGTGGCTAAAATATTACCCCAAATTTATTTTTATAAGAGGTTTCACGTTTCTGGCAATTGACATGCATTTTCTCTATTTTCACCATTTTGTTGGGTTTCACTGAAGACACTATGCAACAATAAATCCATACTGTAGTGAGGTCAATTGGTCATATTGTTACGGCATCAAAACAACTTCTTAGTACTTTCCCAGTGAGATGATTAGTAGCAGGGATGTATTATAACAAAATTGTCATGAATAGAAACATTGTAGTAATGTAATGTCATCTTTTTATGAATCTCCTTAATGGTGACAATGACAATTTCTATATTCAACTTCCCATACTATTTTCTACATATTGACAATATGCATATATTAAGGACAACTATTTTGTCACCTTTTACTCAACAATATTTTTGCTGGACAATTGTTACATATTTTACAATTGTTTTTACAATTATTTTAGTAGATAATGCCCACATTTTGACAGAAAACCTGCCATAAACCCACAATTTGCCACTTTCTCTTGGCAAATAATTTCGGCATAGATATGCCAGGACACCACAGTCAAATTCTCACTCTGACACATGATTAATGCTTAAAGTTGAGTCACATTTGCAGCAAAAATACACTAAGTGGTATGTAAATACATGGTTGGACTAATGTCACAAAGAAAGAGTAAAATTTCTACATCACTGAAAATATTTTTGCAGAATATTTGAATATGTGATAGGTGGCAATAGTTGCATCTTGTCTAGCTGAAATTCACAATATCAAATAAAATTATTGCATGTCTTAAAACTGCAACAAACGATAGGGTGAGGCCTTAACTTTGGGTTGAACTGTAAAATTCCACAAATAATTTGCTCTCAAACCCAAAAGCTCTGCTAAAGGGATAGTTATTATGGGGTAAAAATTATTATTTTTTTGTCAAAATAAACAATTAGTTTTACCAATGATAATTAGTGGTACTTATATATGAAACAAGCCATCCACAGTAATGGAAAATGGCAACATTTATCAACTGGTGATAAAAGGTAAAACCTACTACAACAATCATTTTGGTGGAATATTTCACCTTTAAATGTATCAAAATTATTATCTGCAATAGTATAATAAAGCTCACTGCTACTCATTATGGATTTTGCCTCTTTGATAACTGACTGGATTAAGCCCTACTTTTTTCTTTGAGAGTTTCCTTATTTATCATTACAAATGGCTTTTTTTTAAATTCATTTTTGTTCAATAATACACAATTCATATTATCTACAATGTGCAATTTCTACCTGTTAAAGAATGTTGCCTTAAAAGCCTGTAATTTCAATTATATATTGAACCACTAAGAGCATAATAAGTGCTTCTTATTCAATTACTCTTCTTTTATATTGTCTTAAAGAAAAGAGCACTATGGCTAAACATCCTTGTCTTTCTTTGATAATTAGACTTCAAAAACACAGGAATTGAAAAGCCTTTTTGTCTTGAATATATCTTTTTTAACCAATTAATATATCAAGGTCTATGGCACTGGAACATTAAGCCAGGTAATTGTGTCCCAAGTGAGAACATTTATCATAACCCTGATATTCTATGTGGAAGGTAATATGGCTGTACAAATTTTAGGCGACACTTTCATAATACAGTTCCATAGAGTATCATTGAATTAATACAGATTTTCTCTCACTAGAGATATCATTACACTGCTTGATAATGCTCAGCCTAATGTCACTGTTTAAATATGCTTGACTTTTATTTTATGGATTTGATATTATGATGTTTTTATGAAATAAATGTATTCAACCTGTTAATATAACTCCCTTGAGTGGTATAAAAATGCTGCATTTCACATCCAAATCAGTTATGATAATAAAAATGGACTATAAATAATATGGGTTTCCCAAATTAAATAGTGTTAACGTTTCCTTTGTTATGTAAACTTTGTTTGATGAATTTGATTTATAATTAAATATTTTTCTAAAATCCTTTCCTTGACAGTATTAAGTTCAGCATGTATATTCATTTTAAAGGCACAATAAAAGTTGTGGATGATAGTTATGTTAACTGCAACTAACTAAGCTATATATATTAGACTATATGAACATTGTTGTGGTTTACATTTCTTTTTAAAAGCCCTCTATTATATGGGTGTTTGCTGCTCATGTCCAAGCCAGTCTGTTACCCTATATAGTCCACATGGGGCCATCAGCTCTGGATAGAGGAATAGGCAAGTTTTTATGCATTTATAGCTGAGGCCTCTAACTTGGGTCTAGTGGATAGAGAGGTAAATATGTAGAGTCTGGGATCTCCTGCTGATGCAATTTGCTAGGATATGTAGGGCATTGTTATAATCCAGGTAAAATACAGAGATATACAAATAGGCTGATTTAGCATAACCCACATATTTTAGTATCCATTTAATACAACAAATGATTGAACACTATGGGATTTAATTTAAAACTGGATACAATTGCCAAGTTAGAAGAAATTATCACAACAGATGGTAGAGAAGGAGCGTAACAGTAGTAAAAATCTCAACATTAGACCTGAAGTCTAAGCAGGCAGAAATTGGGGAAAAGTGAAGGCTATTGGGGTTCAGCTGAAATAACGTAGTCATGAGGGACTTTGAGAAAGACAGGAGACAAGCAAACAAAGTGCAGTTGGTACAAATGGGTTCTATGATACATTCTAGTTCAAAGTTTTAGGTCTTAAAAAATACTAAACACCATTACATTTGTGAACTTAGGATAGGAGCAAATTTCAAATTATTACCTCTTTTTTTTTTCTGTTTAAATAAGATGCTGTTATCATAAGTATCTTTTTCTACACACATACTACACAATAGGCATGACTTAATATATAGAAAAATGTTTTCATTTTGTCACTTTCTGGTCATCATTATTTTTGACACGGAATAGTTCCATAAAATTCAACAAGTATTTGTTACACTTATTTTAATGTTAGACGATTCCTAGCTCATGCTGGCGAAAAACAGTGTTCGCTGTATATGCAAAGTTGGCAAAGTGGTGATTTGTAGTGAAATCACAATGCTATAGGAAGAGTCACACTTTGATAAAAATACTCTGGAGTTTTGAGCATCCCATAAGCAAAATAAACAGTAAACAATCATAAATTAGTAGTAGTCTATAGTCATCAAAAGATTACAATCATATGTGCATTTCAACATTAAAGAATGCGATGATATAATATTGCAATGATCGAGAACATTATCTATATAGCATCAGGTATCCAGGCATCCAATAGAAAATGAAGAGCGTAAAATATGGTCAAAACAAACTTTAGGCAAATAAAGTATTTACAAATAAAAAATTGTAGTGGTGAGGAAGGAATGTTCATTCACTTCTGAAGACTAGGGGCGAAATTTATTAACGGCGAAGCGTTCGCCCGATAGTAAATTTCGAACGCACGATCGGAATTGCGATCGCGCGATCGCAATTACGAACGCGCGATAGTAAATCGATCGCATTTACGATCGCGCGATGGTAAATCGATCGGTTTTCCGATCGCGCGATGGTAAATCGTTCGGGTTTACCATCGGGCGATGGTAAATCGAGCGGATTTTACCATCGGGCGATGGTAAATCATGCGGATTTACCATCGGGCGATGGTAAATACCGAGCGTGCGGTAAATACCGTATTTAATAAATTTCGCCCTAGGAGTTCTACATGAGACATGTTTATTTTTCACCCAGGCATGCTAGAGCAAAATACATGGAGAAAGCCAAAACACCAGAAAACACCAGCATATGTATGAAATGACTTTTACATAAGTTAGACCAGTAGCAGCATGGTTCAACAACACCCATAAGTTCTGAAGCTCACTAAGTTGCAATGCCCCCTCACAAATCATCTTTCAACTTGAAATGCAGTTGTTTTCATAATTTATGAAATTAATTATTTTTAAAAACTAAAGGTTTTTAGTTATAACATTAATTATGTTCTTTAAATAACAGTAGTTAGAATCTGTCTAAAATGCTGGAGAAAAGATTAGATAAATAATCAACAAATAAATAAAGATTTATACTATGAAAATAAAGTCAAGTGTCTGTTAAGAGAAAATTCTGTAATTACTGAAATTTGGAGAATCATTAATAATAATTACATATGCATGTTTTTGGTATTTATAGGAACTCTAGCAGACTTTGCTACCACCCAAATAAGTGAAAGTGCCTTTTATATACAGACATAGTATAAGCAAAAACAACTTAATTTACATTTAGATTATTAAGAACATTAAAAAAAACTTATGTTATAATAAAAGTTTGACAATTGGGAAAAGTGAGCGTACTGACTGAGATTAAAAGAACCAGCTTCCTGCTGAAAAAAATATGCTTTCTCTTTGGAAAGTCATACGGAATCTCTCTTTTTTACATTCCTACCTGCTCCCTTCATGCTTCTCCTATATTGAATTGGAATATTAACATTTTTACTAAAATGAGATACTGTACTCATTGTGCTTTAAGAGAGCTACTGAATGATTTTATATTTATATACAATATGTACATAAATAAATAAATATATATATTATGTTTATTGGACAATTCAAATGAAAACTTTGCATTATAATTGATCTACAGTTAATATGAGGAACAACCTAGCAATTGGACTAGCCTACATTTTAAAGGATCAGGAATTTTTAAAGCAGAACTAAAGTTTGTTACTTCTAGGGGTGTTTCTTAAGGAGGGAGGGGAAAATACTTACTGACAGGGGTTTAAAGCTCTAGCACTGTCTCCTGATATCAGTGTGAAGCCAATTTCTTTTGTTTTGGGCAATACGGCAATCATTTGGCAAAAAACAGTACAGCGCCCAAATGACAATGAACCAATGCAGTATATTAATTCGAAAAATAAAAGTATTTAAAAGAATCAAAAGTCCATAAATAGTCCAAAAGCTTTTATAACCTTTAAAAAGTCCTGCTTGCAATCCACAGGGATAATCCACCCACTTATCCCTAACGAGGTACAATTGGTAGAAGATTCTGCTTCTGGAGCAGATGTGTGGATGCGCTGGTGAAAGAATAAAAGGAACACAGGGATTTTCCCTAGTGTATTATCGTTTAAAAATAAAACAGTATAAAATAAAATATAAAAGCAAATAAGTGCTCAAAACTACCAGTGTTATTCTATGGTATATTGATAACCGGTGCTTTGTGACACAAATTAAGGTGCTTGAGATTTAACACTTATAGCCTCTACATGTGGAGACAAACAAGTGCATAAACAGTGTCAAAAAGACATTAATTGCATGAGTGCTGGGGTGTACAAATAAAACCCCCCTGGTGGGTGAGCGCTCACCAGATGCTTTCAGATAAAGCACTGCAGTAATTTCAAGGGTAGTTCCCTCTTCACCGCTGAAACTGAATCCAAAGCTCCAATATATGGAAGGAAAACACAAAGGACCATGGATGTAAGAATGTAAATTACAACATTTAATGCACAATAGTAACTTACACTGAAGAAACTGGTGCAGCGTTTTGTCAGGGTGTCCCAAAATGGATTCAAGGTGTCAGACAGTCACTATCTCATGTTTACTTCCTACTTCCTGTTGGATTTTTGGCAAATTGAGCATGCACAGAAGCCGAATTCTGAAGTAAAACTGCTTCTACACATGCTCAAAAACATGCTTTACTGTTTTATTTTGGTCTTCCCTTTTCTAGTTGCAGTAATATGTATTATGCAAAGTACCATAGAAGACAATAGATAGATATGGATTTCCTTACTAAACTGCAGTTAATTCTTTTACAAATCTTAAATGGCAAAACCAGTCCAGCTACATCTGTACATTGAAAAAAAGACACACGTCTGCCAGGTTTAATTTATTTAAAAAATATGCTGTACTGTTTGTGTACTGTATGGTGTACCTATACAGTATACATATATAATGGTAGATTAGATCATTAGGAGTAGAGGAAATGTATATTCTAGTGTAGAGGATTTGCTCATTGATAGTAATAAAAATTGTTATTCACAGAAAATAATTTAATTGGGCTATAGTAGTCAGTTGGGCACAAAAAGGTACAGTATAGTGTCATTCATCAACTTTCTATGTAGTTACTGATGTAAATTTACTTATAAACTCACTTTTTAAGACACTTTTTACATTTTTAAACAAACTAAACTATTCTGGCAATTATAATCCTGCTGCTGAACTGAATTTTAAAATCAGTTTAGTTTTGGTAAGGCATTCATTTTTTTGATCACAAGGGACAGAGTGTGGCAATCAAACAAAAAGCATAAAATTGCTGAAAACAAACTTTGTTTGATTCTAAAAGAATAGAAATCGGTGTATATGCTGGTTCAAAGAAAGAAACATTTGTAATGCCTTAGTTATGCCCAGAAAATATAAAACCTGAAAATAAGTAAGTCTATGCAGCAGCTGCTGCTGCAAACTTTATAGCAAAGAATGCCTATCTGCAATCAGAGACACACAAAGAAACCCATAAAAGCTAGCTGATTGTAAGATATAAAACACATCTTCTACACAGTACAAGTATTGATAAAAGTTTCATTCCTTACCACCCACATCCTTAAAATATATTTCCCAGAAGTCCAAAAAAATATATTCTATTAAATCTAAGCCTTTTCAGAAGTTATTAAATAACTCAGTACAAATAATATTGCTACTAAGCTACTGTACATCCTTTAATCATGATTAAAAGATTTAACCAGGACCAGATAAAGAACAAACTACCGATATGAAATGTAAATAGATTGAATCCAAAGAGCACATAAAAATGTCAAACAGTAAGTTCTACAAGTGCATTTCATACAGAAAATTAATACCAAGACTAGTAGCAATGCAGTAAAGTTTAGAACAAAAAGAGCTTATTTATCAAAAGACAAATAGGTTGATTGTCATTTTCCTGTAATAACCCAACATGCATTTGTAGGTGGTGTGCATCAGTTGATGTTCAGGCAACACCCGTGTGCTGTGTTTCTGGATCTCCTTTTCATGGTACTCAAGTACACTTTTTCCCTGTCTCCATGGAATTATTTTATTGGTTATTATGGTAATGAATAAATGGGGTTTAATATTATAGACCGTTCTTTCTTTGCGTCACTTTTCATCTGATAAAGTCAGTAAGTGTGTGATGGAGATAAATGTTCCACCTGTACTTAAGTGAGTTTCCTCCTACAATCCAAAATTCATACTGGTAACTTAACAGTATGCTGATTGGCCCTAATATATGTTTGATTGTGTAGGGAAATGTAGGGAAGTTAGATTGTAAACTTGGGGTCAGGGACTAACTGAAACAATGATGTACTCCAGCACTCCTTGTAGTATAAACGAGTTTTTCCTTTATTAGAACCCCATTAAAACATGTTAAAATCAAACATGGCAGTGCCTACGCGTTTCGCGCGTCAAGGCGCTTAATCATGGCATACATAAATGTTAAAAAGTGCTTACTTAAATACCATTTCTCATCCACTTACTATTGGCTTCAGCCACCACATGATCATATGACACAGGAGGACCAATAGATGCTTATTGAAATCTTACCGGTGTTAC